>OVBN01000178.1:0-59585 GCA_900406565.1 Turritis glabra | reverse complement strand
GTGAAGGAGAAGTTCTTGAAGCAGTTTTTGGAACTTCTACACAAACCTACACGACTTTACCTTTTGGAATCTGGTTGCATGTCTAGTTCTTTTACTTAATCATACACAAGGGATCATGTCAAATTTGACTCCAAAGACCTTAACCAAGCATTTTATTGATTTAGAGCTAAGCTTTGTAGGTGAAGGAGAATTTCTTGAGGTAGTTTTTTGGAACTTCTACACAAACCTACACGACTTTAGCTTTCGGAATCTGGTTGCATGTTTAGTTTTTTTACTTAATCATACACATGGGATCATGTCAAATTTGACTCCAAAGACCCTAGCTCACCGTTTTATTGAATCAAAGCAAATTTTTGTTTGTGAAGGAGAAATTCTTGAAGCGTTTTCTTGACCGTCAACACAAAAATACATGACTTTAGCTTTTGAAATCCAGTTGCATGTCTAGTTCTTATACTTAATCATATACAAGGGATCATGTCAAATTTGACTCCAAAGACTCTAACTAAGCGTTTTATTGATTCAAGGCAAAACTTCGTTTGTAAAGGAGAAGTTCGAGAAGCTTTTTTTTGGAACTTCTACACAAACCTACAAGACTTTAACGGACGTGAATCATCGGTAAAGTTGAAACTGGCAGTTCGAATGTCCGAGAAAAATCTAACAAGGACGTGAAAGTCCGAGAAAAAACTCTATACGGACGTGAATCGTCGGTAAAATCAATATCTTGCCTTGCAGGTGAAGGAGAAGTTCTTGAAGCATTTTTTGGAACTTCTACAACAACCTACACGACTTTAGCTTTCAGCATCTAGTAGCATGTGTAGTTTTTATACTCAATCATACACATGGGATCATGTCAAATTTGACTCCAAAGACTCTAGCTCACTGTTTTATGGATTCAAAGCAAAGCTTTGTTTGTAAAGGAGAAGTTGGAGAAGCTTTTTTTTGGAACTTCTACATAAACCTACACGACTTTAACTTACGAAATCCGGTTGCATGTCTAATTCTTATACTCAATCATATACAAATGATCATGTCAAATTTGATTCCAAAAACTCTAGCTTAGATTTTGTGGATTCATTGTGGATTCAAAGCAAAGCTTTGTTTGTGAATGAGAAGTTCTTGAACCGTTTTCTGGAACGTCAACACAAACCTACATAACTTTAGCTTTCAGAATCTGGTTGCATGTCTAGTGCTAATACTTAATCATATACAAGGGATCATATCAAATTTGACTCCAAAGACCCTATAACTAAGCGTTTTATTGATTCAAAGCAAAAGCTTTCTGACTGAAGGAGAAGTTTTAGAAGCTCTTTTTAGAACTTCTACACAAACCTACATGACTTTAGCTTTCGAAATCCAGTTGCATGTCTAGTTCTTATACTCAATCATATACAAGGGATCATATCACATTTGACTCCAAAAACCCTAACTAAGCGTTTTATTGATTTAAAGCTAAGCTTTGTAGGTGAAGGAGAAGTTCTTGAAGTAGTTTTTGGAACTTCTACACAAACCTACACGACTTTAGCTTTCGAAATCTCGTTGCATGTCTAGTTCTTTTACTTAATCATACACAAAGGATCATGTCAAATTTGACTCCAATGACCTTAGCTCACTGTTTTATTGACTCAAAAAGCAAAGGTTTGGTTGTCAAGGAGAAGTTCTTGAAGCGTTTTCTTGAGCGTCAACACAAAAATACATGACTTTAGCTTTTGGAATCCAATTACATGTCTAGTTCTTATACTTAATCATATACAAGGGATCATGTCAAATTTGACTCCAAAGACTCTAAGTAAGCGTTTTATTGATTCAAAAGAAAACTTTGTTTGTAAAAGAGAAGTTCGAGAAGCTTTTTTTTGGAACTTTTACACAAACCTACACGACTTTAACTTACGAAATCCGGTTGCATGTCTAGTTCTTATACTCAATCATATACAAATGATCATGTCAAATTTGATTCCCAAAACTTTAGCTTAGATTTTTTGGATTCAAAGCAAAGCTTTGTTTGTGTATGAGAAGTTCTTGAAACGTTTTCTAGAATGTCAACACAAACATACATGACTTTAGCTTTCGGAATCCGGTTGCATATCTAGTGCGTATACTCAATCATATACAAGGAATCATGTCAAATTTGACTCCAAAGACTTTATAACTTAGCGTTTTATTGATTCAAAGCAAAGCTTTGTGAGTGAAAGAGAAGTTTTAGAAGCTCTTTTTGGAACTTCTACACAAACCTACATGACTTTAGCTTTCGGAATCCGGTTGCATGTCTAATTCTTATACTCAATCATATACAAATGATCATGTCAAATTTGATTCCAAAAACTCTAGCTTAGATTTTGTGGATTCATTATGGATTCAAAGCAAAGCTTTGTTTGTGAATGAGAAGTTCTTGAACCGTTTTCTGGAACGTCAACACAAACCTACATAACTTTAGCTTTCAGAATCTGGTTGCATGTCTAGTGCTAATACTTAATCATATACAAGGGATCATGTCAAATTTGACTCCAAAGACTCTATAACTAAGCGTTTTATTGATTCAAAGCAAAGCTTTCTGACTGAAGGAGAAGTTTTAGAAGCTCTTTTTAGAACTTCTACACAAACCTACATGACTTTAGCTTTCGAAATCCAGTTGCATGTCTAGTTCTTATACTCAATCATATACAAGGGATCATATCACATTTGACTCCAAAGACCCTAACTAAGCGTTTTATTGATTTAAAGCTAAGTTTTGTAGGTGAAGGAGAAGTTCTTGAAGCAGTTTTTGGAACTTCTACACAAACCTACACGACTTTAGCTTTCGAAATCTCGTTGCATGTCTAGTTCTTTTACTTAATCATACACAAAGGATCATGTCAAATTTGAATCCAAAGACCTTAGCTCACTGTTTTATTGATTCAAAAAGCAAAGGTTTGGTTGTCAAGGAGAAGTTCTTGAAGCGTTTTCTTGAGCGTCAACACAAAAATACATGACTTTAGCTTTTGGAATCCAATTACATGTCTAGTTCTTATACTTAATCATATACAAATGATCATGTCAAATTTGATTCCAAAAACTCTAGATTAGATTTTGTGGATTCAAAGCAAAGCTTTGTTTGTGTATGAGAAGTTCTTGAAACGTTTTCTAGAATGTCAACACAACCATACATGACTTTAGCTTTCGGAATCCGGTTGCATAGCTAGTGCTTATACTCAATCATATACAAGGAATCATGTCAAATTTGACTCCAAAGACTTTATAACTTAGCGTTTTATTGATTCAAAGCAGAGCTTTGTGAGTGAAGGAGAAGTTTTAGAAGCTCTTTTTGGAACTTCTACACAAACCTACATGACTTTAGCTTTCGGAATCCGGTTGCATGTCTAGTTCTTATACTCAATAATATACAAAGAATCATATTACATTTGACTAGAAAGACCCTAACTAAGCGTTTTATTGATTTAAAGCTAAGCTTTATAGGTGACGGAGAAGTTCTTGAAGCATGTTTTGGAACTTCTACACAAACCTACACGACTTTAGCTTTTGGAATCTGGTTGCATGACTAGTTCTTTTACTTAATCATACACTAGGGATCATGTCAAATTTTACTCCAAAGACCCTAGCTCACCGTTGTATTGATTCATAGCAAATATTTGTTTGTGAAGGAGAAGTTCTTGAAGCGTTTTCTTGAGCGTCAACACAAAAATACATGACTTTAGCTTTTGGAATCCAGTTGCATATCTAGATCTTATACTTAATCATATACAAGGGATCATGTCAAATTTGACTACAAAGACTCTAACTAAGCGTTTTATTGATTCAAGGCAAAACTTTGCTTGTAAAGGAGAAGTTCGAGAAGCTTTTTTTTGGAACTTCTACACAAACCTACACGACTTTAACTTACGAAATCCGGTTGCATGTCTAGTTCTTATACTCAATCATATACAAATGATCATGTCAAATTTGACTCCAAAAACTCTAGCTTAGATTTTGTGGAATCAAAGCAAAGCTTTGTTTGTGAATGAGAAGTTCTTTAACCGTTTTCTGGAACGTCAACACAACCCTACATGACTTTATCTTTCGAAATCTGGTTGCATGTCTAGTTCTTATACTCAATCATATACTAGGGATCATATCAAGTTTAACTCCAAAGACTCTAACTAAGCTTTTTATTGATGTAAAGCTAAGCTTTGTAGGTGTAGGAGAAGTTCTTGAAGCATTTTTTGGAACTTATACACAAACCTACACGACTTTAACTTTCGTAATATGGTTGCATTTCTAGTTCTTATATTCAATCATACACAAGGGATCATGTCAAATTTTACTCCAAAGACACTAGCTCACCGTTTTATTGATTCAAAGCAAAGCTTTGTTTGTGAAAGAGAAGTTCTTGAAGCGTTTTCTTGAGCGTCAACACAAAAATACATGAGTTTAACTTTTGGAATCCGGTTGCATGTCTAGTTCTTCTACTCAATCATATACAAGGGATCATGCCTAATTTCACTCCAAAATTCTAACTAAGCGTTTTATTGATTCAAATCAAAGCTTTGTGGGCGAAGGAGAAGTTTTGGAAATTCTACACAAACCTACACGAGTTTATCTTGCGGAATGTAGTTGCATGTCTAGTTGTTATACTCAATCATACACAAGGGATCATGTCAAATTTGACTCCAAAGACTCTAACTAAGCGTTTTATTGATTCAAGGCAAAACTTTGTTTGTAATGGAAAAGTTCAAGAAACTTTTTTTTGGAACTTCTACACAAACCTACACGACTTTAACTTACGAAATCTGGTTGCATGTCTAGTTCTTATACTCAATCATATACAAATGATCATGTCAAATTTGATTCCAAAAACTCTAGTTTAGATTTTGTGGATTCAAAGCAAAGCTTTGTTTTTGAATGAGAAGTTCTTGAACCGTTTTCTAGAACGTCAACACAAACCTACATGACTTTAGCTTTCGGATTCTGGTTGCATGTCTAGTGCTTATACTCAATCATATACAAGGGATCCTCTCAAATTTGATTCCAAAGACTCTATAACAAAGCGTTTTATTGATTCAAAGTAAAGCTTTGTGAGTGAAGGAGAAGTTTTAGAAGCTCTTTTTGGAACTTCTACACAAACCTACATGACTTTAGCTTTCAGAATTTGGTTGCATGTCTAATTCTTATACTCAATCATATACAAGGGACCATATCACATTTGACTCCAAAGACTCTAACTAAGCATTTTATTGATGTAAAGCTAAGCTTTGGAGGTGAAGGAGAAGTTCTTGAAGCATTTTTTGGAACTTCTACATAAACCTACACGACTTTAACTTTCGGAATATGGTTGCATGTCTAGTTCTTATATTCAATCATACACAATGGATCATGTCAAATTTGACTCCAAAGACACTAGCTCACCGTTTTATTGATTCAAAGCAAAGCTTTGTTTGTGAAGGAGAAGTTCTTGAAGCGTTTTCTTGAGCGTCAACACAAAAATACATGACTTTAGCTTTTGGAATCCGGTGGCATGTCTAGTTCTTCTACTCAATCATATACAAGGGATCATGCCAAATTTGACTCCAAAAACTCTAACTAAGAGTTTTATTGATTCAAATCAAAGATTTGTGGGTGAAGGAGAAGTTCTAGAAGCGTTTTTTTGGAAATTATACAAAATTACACTAGTTTATCTTGTGGAATGTAGTTGCATGTCTAATTCTTATACTCAATCATACACAAGGGATCATTTATAATTTGACTACAAAGACTCTAATTAAGCGTTTTACTGATTCAAGGCACAACTTTGTTTGTAAAGGAGAAGTTCGAGAAGCTTTTTGTTGGAACTTCTACACAAACCTACATGACTATAACTTACGAAATACGGTTACATATCTAGTTCTTATACTCAATCATATACAAATGATCATGTCAAATCTCACCCCAAAGACTCTAGCTTAGAGTTTTATAGATTCAAAGCAAAGCTTTGTTTGTGAATGAGAAGTTCTTGAACCGTTTTCTGGAACGTCAACACAAACCTACATGACTTTAGCTTTCGGAATCCGGTTTCATGTCTAGTGCTTATACTCAATTATATTGATAATATGTTTTTTGCTATCAATTCCCTAATGCATTATCACGTCATTGCAATACAATAGGTATCAATCCAAATGGGTGTGATGCTAACAGATAGGATGCGATCAAATCATATTAAGTCAAGCCAAGCAATTAAGTTTGGTATTGTCTAACAACCTAATTGAATAGAAAGCATAAACAAGAACTAAAGCTTGAACATAAACTAAAGCAACAATTGTAACTAACAGAAGCTTGTAAGGAACAAGCAGAAGAATACAGAGAAATAAAAGCTCCTAAGGATGGGGGTAATGGTTCAGTGAATCCTCCTTAATCAACCTAGGTGTTTAACAAAACTCAAACAATGAGCTAATCCCTAGACAATAGACTCAAAAGCTGACTAATCCACTCCCATGACAGAAATCATCAAGCTAGGCTAGTTCCAGACCTAATTCTCATTAGCGAAATCTAACCTATCAGGCATTAAGATTCAGTCTATTAAAGCCAATAAACACTCTAGACATCTAATCTCTTAGGCTAGAAATGTAAATATCTGGAATTAGTTAGTTCAGACATTTCATCAAACACCTTCTGGGTGTGGAAATCTTTGGGCTCTAATTCCAATTGATCAGAAGGAAACTATTATTAAGAACACTAATCCAGAAGGGATTCATAGAATTCTAAGCTTAAACGACCTAGGAAACTAAAGATTCATCACTAACCTATCCCATCCTCGAGAACCCTAAAAGGCTACTCAGAACTCATGAAGAACACAAACCCAGAAAATCCTAAAACTTGCATAATCTGAAAGATAAAGATGAAAGGAGTAATAAGTGTCAGAAAATCAACAACAGAAACTAAAAACATTGAAAGCAATCTAGATTACAAAACAAGAGTTCTTGGTGGCAACAAAGAGAAAACTTAGGAAGAAAAACGTATATCCTCAACAAATGACTTAAGGAGTCTATTTATAGTGAAGGTTGCAAAACCCTAATACGGAAATAGACAAAATAGCATTCGGTGGTCGGACTCAATCATGCACTCGATCGTGTGGTCGAGTGGCTCGTCAAGTTCTTTCCTTGGTTTCGCACGAGAGTGCACATCGAGTGCATGATCGAGTGGTTGAGTTTTGTTGCATTTGTGCTCGACTCTATCGTGCACTCTATCATGCGATCGAGTGGTTGATCGAGTGCATGATCAAGTGGCTTTTCTGGTGCCTTTGTGGCCGACTCTATCGTGCACTCTATCATGCGATCGAGTGGTCGATCGAGTGCATGATCGAGTGGCTTTTCTGGTGCCTTTTGGTCGACTCTTCTGTTTCATATGCTCCTTGATCTAGCTTTGTTCATGTTTTCATTTCCATTCCTTCTTTAGCTCTTAGAAGCTCCAAATTAGAGTGTATTGCTGGTCCCTTGAACGAATCTCTCACTATTCTACTGATATGCTCAAATTTACCCTTGAGCTACTCTCTCAAATTAAGAGATCACTGTAGTACTTAGGGATCAAATCCACAGGGACTCAGTTACTCAATAGGTTATCAATTTTAGATTAAGCTAAACCAAAAAGATGAAATTAAAAAGATAAATCGCAGAATGTAAATAGGGTTGTAGACAAATTAGAGAAAACGTTAGATCCAGAGAATTCTCAGGAAATCAGGAATGATGAATGAATGATTAGTCAGGATAAATTAAGAACAGTTCTAGAACTCAAACACGAAATTCAAACCAATCAACTTTCGTTGCAGAGATTATCTATGTCTATAACAGTGAATCCCAAATTTTTTTGCAAATTCAACAATCAAAACATGCATTAAATCCAAGTTCGATATGTTCACAAAATCCCTAAATAAAACGTCTTTGCAAATAGGTATTTTGCTCATCAGGGTTTAATTCAGGGAATCAATACACTTTCGTGTCTACCAATTATCCTATGATCATATTCCAGGTAGCTAAACTAGAATAAGCAATAAGAACAACCACAGATGAAGAACAATATGATAGACAATCCTTAACTAATCGATCCATTCAATCAAACCATCAAACCCTTATGAGAAACCCTAAATCTAACAGGTGAATTACTCAGACATAATCAAAGTAAACACACAAGAGATAAAGAAAGATATCATCATTAAAAGTAAGGAGAAGAAGTAACAGGGGTTCAAAATCAGAACTACAGAAGAACAGGTTACAGAAAGATCTCCCCAAAGCTCTCTTCTCAAAAACTTCTAACAATCGCCCTTCTTTAGTTCTAAAGCATAAAAACGATATATACACGGCTAAGGACATGCTGGGCTTCGATCATAACGATTGTGGGCTTCTCGGTATTGATTTGGGCTTCGAACTTCAAATTGCAGTCTGTTCTCACGATGAGTGTCGATCGACACCGTCTCCGATTCTGGACAGTGTTGACTGCAAATCTTCTTAAGTCTTCAAATCTTCAATTAAGCTCCAAGATACACCGAATTCCATAGTTTTGCTCCAAGTAAGCTTCAAGCATTACCTAACCTGTAAACATACCAAAACACTAAAAAGACTCTAAAAACTAATCCTAAAACATAAGTAAAATAGGTAAAATACTGGATATATCAACTCCCCCAGACTTAGCGTTTGCTTGCCCTCAAGCAAAACAGAAACTAAACCTGTAGAAAAAGGTTTGAAAATCGCGGAAACTCCCTTTCTCTTAAACCAATGCATTGAGCATTCAAACCAAATCCATATGCTTAGCGGACTAATTCAAATTCAACCTCCATGTACTTCTCCGTAAGCTTTTCTGTACCCCAGATTCTCCGTAAACAATTTCTATTAGCCTTCATCGCTGGGTCTCATCAATGAAATCAGTGCCCAAGAACCTTTTAGACTCATTCCCGTGTAATACCATGACAAACCATCCAATTTTTTACACTCTTTAGTACTCTTTCTCTCCACAAGACTTATTCTCTTCTCAACATCTTTTGTGTTGTTTCTTTTTTTTTTTTATATTCTCTCAAAAGTGTAAGCAAATAATGGTGCGCAGATCGATGAAATTGAGTTGGGGGTGTTGTAGAGGGAAGAGAGACGAAGCTTTAGCACCTGGAATCAAGGAAAACGATCAAGAAATGAGAGAGTTATGCAGAGGATTGAAATCGCCGGCGAAGAGAAAGAAAAGAGAAGAATGAGGAAGAAGAAGAAGCTGTCGGGTTTTTGTTTCTGCGCGAGTGGTGTCGATCGACACACTTTGTATTTGTCGACAGTCCAATCTATTTTCCTGCATCTCTTGTTGTAATTTTTTTTTTTTTTTTTTAAGAAACAAATAAAACCAAAACAAAAAATTAGAAATTAGTAAAAATAGAATAAAAGGAAAATCAAAAAAAAATGAAGAAAAATAAAAATCCTAAGTATTCAGTGGGATGCCTCCCACTCAGCGCTTGTTTTGAGTCATTAGCTGGACTGTAGCGGAGTTCAAGTATCAGGTGGAGCAGAGGGTGGCAATAAATGTTTCCGCGAGATTAGTCTCATTATCCATGGTGGTGTATTGGCATTGGGTGCGTGAAAACGACCAAAGAAGTGAGAAATAGGAGCAGGGCGAGACTTAATCTTGGTTGAGACACTCCTTTTTCCTGCACAATCATCAAAAGAAGAAACAAGCGCTCGACGATAATCTCGTGGCTTGGTTAACCGTAAAGCAGGTCTTGTACCTTTGATATTCGTATTGATGAAAGGTGATGGTTTGGGATCAGGATGTGCGTACCTTTGCTTTCCCTAAGGTGAATGGAGTGTGGGATGTGGAGCGTTCTGTCGTACAATAGGTCTCGGACGAGCAGCAAGAGAACCAACCCGAAAACAATGCTCTGGAGGTAGATTTGGGTTGACTCGTGGCACGTGTCGAGTGACACCACTGGTGGTGTCGATCGACACTATGTCTGTAGCTCGGATCGCAACATCTTTTCTGTAACCCTCCCTTGCAATCCCTATCTCCATCGTAAAATCATCATCTTCTGGAAACTTGTCACTGAGTAGAACCTCTTCCTGAAGCCTAGTACCAGCAGTAGTGTCTGTGGAGATCTCGACAGAGAATGTCTGCCCATCAATGGTGTGTGACTTCCTCATCTTGTCCATGTCGAAATTCATGACCAGATCACCCACATTCAGAGCTATGCGTCCCTGTTTCACATCAATCAGAGCCCCAACTGTAGCTAAAAAGGGTCGTCCCAAAATCAAAGGATCCTTGGGTTCCTCCTTATATTCCAAGATCACAAAATCTGTAGGAATCGTACATTCACCAATTTGTACTGGAACATCTTCTAAGATACCTTCTGGAATCCTTCTGGATCTATCTGCTAAGATGAGGGAGATCCTGGTCGGCTTGAAATCAATCATCCCCAAATGTACAGCAACAGAGTGAGGCATCAAGTTAATACCAGAACCCAGATCATAGAGAGAATGCATAAATCTTCCTGTGAAGATCGAGCAATCTAACACAAAATTTCCTGGATCAGGTAACTTCTCCGGAATCTTACTCTGAATCATGGCACTGACCTGTTCAGAGACAACCACAACTTCCCGCATCTTTTCTTTTGTCGTCTTAGGACCCTGAATTAAGAAGACTGCGCTGATATCACGTGTAAGCAAAGCTCCCTCGTCAGGAGTTAGACCATTCAAAACCATTCTCTTCACTGAACGCTTCATTGGAGGTGAAGTGTCATTGATGTCAACTTGTGGAATCTCGGCTTTGATCTTATCAAACATCGCCTTACACTTTTCATCTTCGATCTCTTGCTTGGATCGACGTGGCCTGGGATAGGGTACCTTAGGTTTATACTCAGTGAACTGAACGGATGGTGGAATCACAACGTAAGGTAGCTCTGTACGTGTATAGTGTCGATCGGGGTGTCGCTCGACACCATCGGATGTCGAAGAATCCTCAGAAGGTTGGCTTCTGCTTGCAGGTTCAAATCCCGAGTGGTGTCGATTGACACCAGGAGAGGTGTGTCGATCGACACTAACCTATTTCAGCTGCTGGCAAGTAGAAACAGTAGCGATTTCTTGGCGTTTCAAAGATCTTGACTTAGCCAAAGTGGAGATACATACTCCAGAAGTCTCATTGGAAGCATCCTCAGCAAACTCGTCTTCATCACTCTCGTCTTCTTCCCAAACATCATCACTTTCACGGATCAAAATTGCGTTGCAGGTGTGCTTAGGGTTTGGATCGGTTATTCCTGGAAGAAAACCCTCTTGGCCTTTCGCAGACTCAGCAGTCTGAGCCACTTGAACGTCAAGTTTCTTAACATGAGAGTTTAGAGCTTCAATCTTGTCATTCAGAGTTGTGTAGACATTATCAAGCTTGCCATTAATAGAGACAGTGAGCTTCTGTTGGCCTTCTATCAACTGCGCTAACATGGCTGTGATGTCGCTCGCTGCATTCTGAGGTGGTGGAGCTTGGTAAGAAGAGTTGTCGTAGTTCCTGGTGTAGCTAGTGTTGTTGTGATTGGGCAGGAAGCTCTTTTGATAGTCTGGCTTAGGAACATAACCTGGTGAATCCTGAAAACCGGTAGAAACGCTTCTCTGACCACCTGTGTTGTAGCTTCTGTTTCCCTGCTGAATACCAAACCTCTGTCCCTGATAACCTGCACCATTCACAAAATTGACATTCTCATCCTCACAGACCTGTTGCGCTAGCTCAAGTGTCTCAACATGTTCAACAAATTGAACCGATTTCTTGCCCACAAGAAGTTTGTGAACTGAATCTATCTTAGCTTTAACCTCAGCAATTTCGTTTCCACACATGCCTCCTGCTAGCTTCTTTCTCTCAAAGTCCGCATTCTTGGTACTATTGCTAGAAACCAAGTTTTCGATCAGAATCAAAGCATCGTCAGGATATCTGGTGTTGAAATTTCCATTGCTAGCTGCATCTAGAGCCATCTGATACCTCCAATCAACTTCTTTGAAAAAGATACCCAAAAGCTGAACATCACTAAAACCATGATAAGGACAATCTCTCTGATATGACCTGAATCGCACCCAAGCAGCCTTGAATGCTTCTGTTGTTCCCTGAGAAAACGTTGAGATCTTGTTTCTAAGCTCTTCAGAACGCGCATCATCGTAGAAATTATTCAGAAATGCGTTCTTGGTCTCTTCCCAGGTAGTCAAAGAACCAGGAGGTAATTGCTTCAGCCAATACGCTGCTTCCCCACCAAGTGAGTATGGGAAAAGCTTGCAGAACAGATAGTCATTGGAGACTCCATTAGCTTTAATGCTCATGACCAAGTCCTCAAACCGTTCTATGTGGTCCATTGGGTGCTCACTCGACAAACCATGGAATGGATGTTGTCCTACAAGAGAGTAGAACGCTGGCTTCAGCTCAAAATCATTCCTCTGGAATGTTGGTAGACGAATAGCAGACCGGTTGGCATAGAATTGATCTGGACGGTTGTACTCTCCAAGAGTTCTTGCACGATTGGCAACAACATTTGCAGCGCCTGCAGGCTGTTCTGGTAAGGGGTGTCGAGCGACACCATCGAGAGGGTGTCGAGCGACACCATCTGCGTTGGCAGCAAGTGGCAGCTGATTTCCTGCAACTTCGATCAATTGGCCATGCACATTGCAAATCTGACCCTCTGCATTCCTGTAGGTCCCATCAGCCTGACGAATCAAATCAGCTTGCTGTTGTTCCATCTCAGCTGATTTTTTGGTCTTTTTCCCTCTCTTTTCAATTTCTCTGAGCTCTTGATTCGACGGATTCAGTAACTCAAGATCTTTGGTGCTTCTGGTTTTGCGATTAGGCATGCACCTGAAACACACAAGAAAGAAGGAGAAAAATAAAAATCAGTAAAACAAAAATAAAGAGTTTAGACAAAATCCTAAACTGAAACCTAATGGTAAACAAGAGTCCCTGGCAACGGTGCCAAAATTTGATATGCTCAAATTTACCCTTGAGCTACTCTCTCAAATTTACCCTGTAGTACTTAGGGATCGAATCCACAGGGACTCAGTTACTCAATAGGTTATCAATTTTTGTGGATTCAAAGCAAAGCTTTGTTTTTGAATGAGAAGTTCTTGAACCGTTTTCTAGAACGTCAACACAAACCTACATGACTTTAGCTTTCGGATTCTGGTTGCATGTCTAGTGCTTATACTCAATCATATACAAGGGATCCTCTCAAATTTGATTCCAAAGACTCTAAAACAAAGCGTTTTATCGATTCAAAGTAAAGCTTTGTGAGTGAAGGAGAAGTTTTAGAAGCTCTTTTTGGAACTTCTACACAAACCTACATGACTTTAGCTTTCAGAATTTGGTTGCATGTCTAATTCTTATACTCAATCATATACAAGGGACCATATCACATTTGACTCCAAAGACTCTAACTAAGCATTTTATTGATGTAAAGCTAAGCTTTGGAGGTGAAGGAGAAGTTCTTGAAGCATTTTTTGGAACTTCTACATTAACCTACACGACTTTAACTTTCGGAATATGGTTGCATGTCTAGTTCTTATATTCAATCATACACAATGGATCATGTCAAATTTGACTCCAAAGACACTAGCTCACCGTTTTATTGATTCAAAGCAAAGCTTTGTTTGTGAAGGAGAAGTTCTTGAAGCGTTTTCTTGAGCGTCAACACAAAAATACATGACTTTAGCTTTTGGAATCCGGTGGCATGTCTAGTTCTTTTACTCAATCATATACAAGGGATCATGCCAAATTTGACTCCAAAAACTCTAACTAAGAGTTTTATTGATTCAAATCAAAGCTTTGTGGGTGAAGGAGAAGTTCTAGAAGCGTTTTTTTGGAAATTCTACAAAATTACACTAGTTTATCTTGTGGAATGTAGTTGCATGTCTAATTCTTATACTCAATCATACACAAGGGATCATTTATAATTTGACTACAAAGACTCTAATTAAGCGTTTACTGATTCAAGGCACAACTTTGTTTGTAAAGGAGAAGTTCGAGAAGCTTTTTGTTGGAACTTCTACACAAACCTACATGACTATAACTTACGAAATACGGTTACATATCTAGTTCTTATACTCAATCATATACAAATGATCATGTCAAATCTCACCCCAAAGACTCTAGCTTAGAGTTTTATAGATTCAAAGCAAAGCTTTGTTTGTGAATGAGAAGTTCTTGAACCGTTTTCTGGAACGTCAACACAAACCTACATGACTTTAGCTTTCGGAATCCGGTTTCATGTCTAGTGCTTATACTCAATCATATTGATAATATGTTTTTTGCTATCAATTCCCTAATGCATTATCACGTCATTGCAATACAATAGGTATCAATCCAAATGGGTGTGATGCTAACAGATAGGATGCGATCAAATCATATTAAGTCAAGCCAAGCAATTAAGTTTGGTATTGTCTAACAACCTAATTGAATAGAAAGCATAAACAAGAACTAAAGCTTGAACATAAACTAAAGCAACAATTGTAACTAACAGAAGCTAGTAAGGAACAAGCAGAAGAATACAGAGAAATAAAAGCTCCTAAGGATGGGGGTAATGGGTCAGTGAATCCTCCTTAATCAACCTAGGTGTTTAACAAAACTCAAACAATGAGCTAATCCCTAGACAATAGACTCAAAAGCTGACTAATCCACTCCCATGACAGAAATCATCAAGCTAGGCTAGTTCCAGACCTAATTCTCATTAGCGAAATCTAACCTATCAGGTATTAAGATTCAGTCTATTAAAGCCAATAAACACTCTAGACATCTAATCTCTTAGGCTAGAAATGTAAATCTCTGGAATTAGTTAGTTCAGACATTTCATCAAACACCTTCTGGGTGTGGAAATCTTTGGGCTCTAATTCCAATTGATCAGAAGGAAACTATTATTAAGAACACTAATCCAGAAGGGATTCATAGAATTCTAAGCTTAAACGACCTAAGAAACTAAAGATTCATCACTAACCTATCCCATCCTCGAGAACCCTAAAAGGCTACTTAGAACTCATGAAGAACACAAACCCAGAAAATCCTAAAACTTGCATAATCTGAAAGATAAAGATGAAAGGAGTAATAAGTGTCAGAAAATCAACAACAGAAACTAAAGACATTGAAAGCAATCTAGATTACAAAACAAGAGTTCTTGGTGGCAACAAAGAGAAAACTTAGGAAGAAAAACGTATATCCTCAACAAATGACTTAAGGAGTCTATTTATAGTGAAGGTTGCAAAACCCTAATACGAAAATAGACAAAATAGCATTCGGTGGTCGGACTCAATCATGCACTCGATCGTGTGGTCGAGTGGCTCGTCAAGTTCTTTCCTTGGTTTCGCACGAGCGTGCACATCGAGTGCATGATCGAGTGGTTGAGTTTTGTTGCATTTGTGCTCGACTCTATCGTGCACTCTATCATGCGATCGAGTGGTTGATCGAGTGCATGATCAAGTGGCTTTTCTGGTGCCTTTGTGGCCGACTCTATCGTGCACTCTATCATGCGATCGAGTGGTCGATCGAGTGCATGATCGAGTGGCTTTTCTGGTGCCTTTTGGTCGACTCTTCTGTTTCATATGCTCCTTGATCTAGCTTTGTTCATGTTTTCATTTCCATTCCTTCTTTAGCTCTTAGAAGCTCCAAATTAGAGTGTATTGCTGGTCCCTTGAACGAATCTCTCACTATTCTACTGATATGCTCAAATTTACCCTTGAGCTACTCTCTCAAATTAAGAGATCACTGTAGTACTTAGGGATCAAATCCACAGGGACTCAGTTACTCAATAGGTTATCAATTTTAGATTAAGCTAAACCAAAAAGATGAAATTAAAAAGACAAATCGCAGAATGTAAATAGGGTTGTAGACAAATTAGAGAAAACGTTAGATCCAGAGAATTCTCAGGAAATCAGGAATGATGAATGGATGATTAGTTAGGATAAATTAAGAACAGTTCTAGAACTCAAACACGAAATTCAAACCAATCAACTTTCGTTGCAGAGATTATCTATGTCTATAACAGTGAATCCCAAATTTCTTTGCAAATTCAACAATCAAAACATGCATTAAATCCAAGTTCGATATGTTCACAAAATCCCTAAATCAAATGTCTTTGCAGATAGGTATTTTGCTCATCAGGGTTTAATTCAGAGAATCAATAATACTTTCGTGTCTACCAATTATCCTATGATCATATTCCAGGTAGCTAAACTAGAATAAGCAATAAGAACAACCACAGATGAAGAACAATATGATAGACAATCCTTAACTAATCGATCCATTCAATCAAACCATCAAACCCTTATGAGAAACCCTAAATCTAACAGGTGAATTACTCAGACATAATCAAAGTAAACACACAAGAGATAAAGAAAGATATCATCATTAAAAGTAAGGAGAAGAAGTAACAGGGGTTCAAAATCAGAACTACAGAAAAACAGGTTACAGAAAGATCTCCCCAAAGCTCTCTTCTGAAAAACTTCTAACAATCGCCCTTCTTTAGTTCTAAAGCATAAAAATGATATATACACGGCTAAGGACATGCTGGGCTTCGATCATAATGATTGTGGGCTTCTCGGTATTGATTTGGCTTCGAACTTCAAATTGCAGTCTGTTCTCATTATGAGTGTCGATCGACACTGGTAAGTGGTGTCGATCGACACCGTCTCCGATTCTGGACAGTGTTGACTGCAAATCTTCTTAAGTCTTCAAATCTTCAATTAAGCTCCAAGATACACCGAATTCCATAGTTTTGCTCCAAGTAAGCTTCAAGCATTACCTAACCTGTAAACATACCAAAACACTAAAAAGACTCTAAAAACTAATCCTAAAACATAAGTAAAATATGTAAAATACTGGATATATCATCTACAATCGAGCAAAAAGCTTGTTTATCAATTGGCGCCGTTGCGACGGGACCAACTCGATACCTCTAGTTTTACTATACGGTTTCAGACTATGTTTACAAACTTGTTATTTTTCTTCTCTTGCATGTGTTTCAGGTGCATGAACTCAAGGTCAACAAAGAGCAATCGTCAAATAGCCCTTCTGACCTTGAGTAACACGGAACTTGCAAGAATTGAACGCGGTAAAAGACGAACAAAGCCTACACCTGTCAACATGGGCGAACAAGGCAATGATGATATGGCGGCTGAGCTGCAAAGGTTGCAAGAGCAGATGGCTCAGATGCAGCAGCATCATGCGCGCGAACAACAACAGCAACGCGAGTGTGAACAGCAACGTGCTATTGGAAACATGGACAATCCTCATGCCTTCTATAGGAACAGATCTGCTATTGTTCCACCTGCTGTTGAGAGGCAAGACTATGAGATTAAGTGTCAGATGATATCGCTGGTCAACCAGCACTTGTTCCATGGACTTTCCGCAGAGATTCCAATGGACCATATAGAGAACTTTGAGGAGATCTGCTCCACAATGATTTCTAATGGAATGAACCCGGACTTCATAAAGTGTAAGCTTTTCCCTTTCTCACTTGCGGACAAAGTTTCTCGGTGGCTCAAGTCTCTACCCACTAGATCCATCACGAATTGGACACAATGTAGATCAGCTTTCTTGGACCACTTCTACACGAAAACCAAGACCGCGAGCTTAAAGAACAAGAAGAGAGTGTCCACACCATGGGTTTATCAATGAGAACTTGCTCATTATTTTCTATGATGGTGTTGATTCGAATTATAGGAATGCTTTGAATGCTGCGAGTGATGGTGATTTTATGACTAAGACCAGAGATGGTGCTTACAAGCTTATTGAAAACTTGGCTGCAACTTCCAGCAGCAAGTCTCAAGCGTATGATAGAACCAAGAAAATCGGTGGTATGGATTCTCAAAAGATCGATGAGCTTACGGCTAAGGTTAACTTGTTGCTCAAGAAGAACCAAAGGATGGTTCATTCTGCTGATGAGAATGGTGAACCACTTTCTGAGATGAGTGAAGAAGGAGATTATGGACAGCAAGAGGTCAGCTATGTGAGTGGTCAAGGGTTTGTGCAAAATCGTGGATTCAACCAGAACTATAGGAGTCACCCAAACTTCTCCTATAGGAATACAAACGTTGAGAACCCACATGACCAAGTATATCCGCAACAAACTGGTTTCCAAAACCAGAAACCTCAGGATCAAGGTTTTCAGAAGAGTTTTGCTCACCGCTTCCAAGTTAAAACGTTCCTACCTTACTAAGGTCAGAATCAGTTTCAAGGGGGAGTTCAGCAAAAACCACAGTTTACTAACTTTCAGGCTCCTGCGAGTTCTGGAAGTACTTTTCAGGATGAACTGAAGGGTATGATGCAGCAGCTGATGGTTAATCAACAGAATTCTGCCACTAAAATCAACACAAAGGTAGACAGCATGTACTCTGATCTCAATGGTAGGCTTGAAACGGTTTGCAATCATGTGAAGAAGCTTGATACGCAAGTTGCTAAAACTGTTGAGGCAATCAAGAGGCCATAAGGAGTACTACCAGGTAAACCAGTTGCAAACCCCAGAGAGTTTGTGAATGTAGTTGAACTAAGAAGTGGAAGGGTTCTACCACCGGTTGTGAGGGATAACGCTGAAAGTTACCCAGAAAATTCTGCAGAGCACCTGCTCCACACCGGAGCACCTGCTCCGGACGAGGAAAAGAATGAAGAAGTTGCTAAACCGACTCCTAAGGTACTTCGACCGAATGAGCTTTTTGATAAGATTGTTTCTCGTGTCTACAAACCTCCAGTTCCTTATCCAGTTCTCCCAAGGAAATCTCAAAAGGATTTGGAAGAGGCAAAGTGCGAGGAAATGTTGAAGGATTTGACTATTAAGCTCCCTTTGGTAGATGCGATTCAGATGATACCAGCTATGAAGAAGTATGTTAAGGGTCTAGTTATGGGAAAGGTTTCTTCAGAACCTGTAATGGTATCTAAGAATTGGAGTGCTGTGCTACAAAACAAATTGCCTAAGAAGCAAGATGACCCAGAGAAATTTGTCCTATCTGTGCAGATTGGTCATATGAGATTCGCTCGTTCTCTATGCAATTTGGGTTCGGGTGTGAACCTCATGCCATATTCGGTTGCTAACAAACTTGGGTACACAAATTTTAAGGCAACGAGAATATCATTGGTGTTTGCTGACAGGTCAGTAAAGTTACCCGTGGGGTTTCTTGAGGATTTGCATGTTAGAATTGGCAATACTTTAAATCCAGCAGATTTCATGGTGCTGGAAATTGATGAGGAACCGAAGGATCTCTTGATTTTGGGACGTCCTTTATTGCATACAGCTGGTGCGATTATTGATGTGAGGAATGGTACAATCAGTCTCCACCTAGAGGACAGTATCATGGAATTTGAGATGGATAGAATGCTCAAAAAGCCAACCATTGATGGGCAAACTTTTGTCATAAAAGATAATCTCGAAGTCTCTGAGGGAGAGATTGAGGAGATTTTTGATGATGATCCGTTGGATGTGGCTTTGACAAAGACTGAGGGTGAGCATGGGTACTTGATGTGATCCTGGCTAGGAAAGAGCTTGAAACTGAGGAGCATTATGAACGAAAGGACCAGCTTAACCCAATGGACCAGCATCAATCTGAGGATGAGTTTGTAGCTGAAGATGTTCTAGTGAAGAAGCTAATCAAACCACCTTGGTTTTGATTCAAGCTACATGACTTCAACAAATGGGAAAGTGTACTCAATTGTACTCTTTTTCCCTTGTCAAGTTTTGTCCCAATGGGTTTTTTTGACAAGGTTAATGAGGCAATTGTTGCACTTCATCATTGCCCATTTGTTGAGTCCAATAAGGCCCATGGCCATTCTACATTTGAATTTCGTCCATGCATGAGAAGAGAGTTATTTTCATTTAGTATGTGTTTTGACTTGTATTCTCGAGATTTGCCTTGGAGCTTGTTCCAAGACACTTCTCCTTCTTTATATTCTCTCTTTTCCTTTGTAATAAACTTATCTAGCTTTTTATTCTCAAATTCTCTAAGAACTAGATCAAAATAGGAAAATCAAAGGAGTTACATTCCCTTTGTGTGACCTCTCGATCCACTGGTGAATCTAAGGAATTCTGCAGCCTTAGTGTGACCAAAACAAACCATTGATACTTCCATTCATTCGATCTACCCCCCTGAACGAACTCAGCCTCTACTTGCTTATGAAGTGTCGAATTTGGAGAAGGTTCAAATTAGTTCGAATCGACCGTATTCACTGACTCGATCTCGGACTCGTTCTGTACAATCGAGTGGAGCAAATCCTGCATCACAATCCGACTCGATCCCCGACTCGACCCTCAGCTCGATCCACACCGTCGAGTCAAGCCATATTCCACATCCACTCGACTCGATCCCCTGCTCGATCTACACCATCGAGTCAAGCTATTCCGCATCCACTTGACTCGATCAACGCCATAGAGTCAAGCCATCCTGCATCATCCTTCACCATTTCTTCGTTTCATCTTCTTAGTCCAACGAAGTGTGATCAGTCTATAGGAGAATCATATTACAAACTTACTTCAAGGCATCGACCTTAGGAGGATCATATCACGTGGTATCAGAGCTACTTTGAAGTTAAGTTTTCTATCATTTTTGTTTTGATTTTTATGAGCCCAGAATATGTTGAATATGTTCATCAAAAATCGAAACTAAGATTTGTCTTTTCATATCCTGATCACTTGAAAACGAATTTGGAGTGTGTCTAATCATATTCTATCACTAGATTCGTTGGTTTGATTGTTAGAAATTGTCTGTTCATCTTCTATCATTAGATCTGCCATATTTTATGCTAGAAGTTGTTGATCTTGTGTTTACTTGTGTTTTAAATTATGTGAGAACTCTTTACTGGGATTTTGTTTGTTATCTTTGAAGGAGAATATGTCTGAAGAAGAAGAAGAAACCAGTGACAACTGCAAAAACAAGTTGATGGATTCATTGCGCCATTGAGTCCCAGAACCGTTCTCAGCCAAGGAGAGATCAAAGGAGATCCCATGAGAAATCAGATAGAATCGAATAAGGATTATGAGGAATTGAAAAGGTGTGTTCAAGAGGCATTTGATGCTGTGGTGATATGCTCAAATTATCCCTAGAGCTTACTCTCTCAAATTAAGAGATCGATGCAGTACTTAGGGGTCGAATCCACAGAGACTGTTGTTCACACAATAGATTAATAATTTGGGTTTAGCTAAATAATGAATGGCAAAATGTAAAACAAGCAA
Organism: Turritis glabra; assembly: GCA_900406565.1. Lineage (NCBI taxonomy): Eukaryota > Viridiplantae > Streptophyta > Magnoliopsida > Brassicales > Brassicaceae > Turritis > Turritis glabra. The sequence continues at coordinate 38,452 of OVBN01000178.1, read as the reverse complement.
TTAAAAGTAAATGTTGTGGTTTAAAGATATGAAAAAGCTAGACTTAGGGAAATTCTTCAGGAATTCAGAATTGTTAAACAAATATGCACTACAGGGTTGCTAAGAACCGTTCTTGAACTCAAACACTAAATTCAAACCAATCAACTTTCGTTGCAGAGATTATCTATGTCTATAACAGTGAATTCCAAATTTCTTTGCAAATTCAACAATCAAAACATGCATTAAATCCAAGTTCGATATGTTCACAAAATCCCTAAATCAAATGTCTTTGCAGATAGGAATTTTGCTCATCAAGGTTTAATTCAGGAAACCAATAACACTTTCGTGTCTACCACTTATCCTATGATCTAAATTCTAGGTGATCAGTCTAGAACTAGCATTAATCTCAACCTAGATGAAGAACCATATGATAACCCTAACAGAACAAATCTAATTCAACAATTCATCCTATCCTTAGAAAAACCCTAAATCTAACAAGTGAATTACTCAGACATAATTAATGTAACACAAATCATAATCTGAATAAATTGCATTAGAATAGAAATAAAGGGAGTTCGAAATCTTCTCTCTACACTGAGTTCTGATCTGTTTCTCCCAACAAGCTTTCAAAATCCAATTGCCAAAGTAAAAGATAAGATTAGTTCTAAAACTCTAAAAACAACTATTTATACTCTAAAACACGTCAGGGACTTGTCTTGCAATTAGGGAAAACTTGTGGGTCATTCTGTAATTCTTCAAAAGTCTTTAAAACTCGTGTGCAACAAGTAGTGGCGACCGGTGTCGAGCGACACTAGGAGGCAGTGTCGATCGACACCAGCATCCATCGTGATCTCCAATTTGCACTTTTCAGCTACAGAATGTCAAATGCTTCCAATCATCCCAAAACGTACCTGAACCTACAACGACTCGATAGAGACACAAAAACACTAAAAAGACTCTATAAACAGGACTTATATCATGGTTAAAAACCGTAAAAACCATGATATATCAACTCCCCCAGACTTAGCCTTTGCTTGCCCTCAAGCAAAACAGAAAATTAACCTATGAAAGAAGTTTACAAATCGCGGAAACTCCCTTTTCTCTTAAACCGATGCATTGAGCATTCAAACCAAAATCCATACGCTCAACTGACCAATTCAAATCCAACCTCCATGTACTTCTCCGTAAGCTTTTCTGTACCCCAGATTCACTCCACAATCCCACAACAATTCCCATTAGCCTTCATCGCTGGGTCTCATCAATGAAATCAGTGCCAAGGACATTCTAGACTCATTCCCATTCAGTACCATGACAAATTAGCCACTTCCACATCTTTTTGGTACTATTTCTCTCCCCCAGACTTGTTCTTTTCTCAACATCTTTTGTGTTGTTTCTCTTTTTTTTTTTTTTATCTCGAAAGTGTAGGCGAATAACGGTATCATAGGAAATTTTCCTAATCTCGCTTCCAACTTTCGTGTGATCATTCCTTTCAAAGTAAAATAATGGGGTCGTTGGAAATTTTTCTATCCCTTTACTTTACAGAAAATCATATCATCTTTTCTGTAAATAAACACACTCTTTTTACTGAATAAGGGAGAGGAGTACCATTACTTTTTTCAATTAGGCTTTTTGTTTGTCAGGTAAGAACGAGGAGTCAAGCCCTAAGAACACCAGCTGCATTGATGAGGTAAAAGGAAGAGCTCAGAAATTAGCTCCAGCTTGTATGGAAACTGTTGCAAAACATGGGTCTTTCTAGAATACTGATCAGCTTTTGGATTTTTCATTAGTCGCATCTGAACTAAATCTGCATCATTAATCACTCAAGCACATAGAATAAGAAAAAAGATCGTAATTCCCTAACCAGTTTTGACTCAATAAAACAAACAGAATTGGACTCAACTCAATAAGACCAAAATAAGAACAACAAAATAAATACAATGTCAGCGACTACCTCCCCCAGACTTGAGAATCACTGTCCTTAGTGATCCCAAAGTAAGTGGTGGTAAAAGAAAGAAATCAAATGGAACAATATGGAGTTAAAAGAGTCATGGAGGAACCTGTGCTTGGTGTCGAACGACACCCATCGTTGGTGTCGATCGACACCAAGTGCATATCGTCTGGCAGTGTAATTGGAAGTCGGTGTCGAGCGACACGAAGAATGAGTGTCGATCAACACCATGTCTGTTTGCAGAAACGAGTTCTAGCAAGAAACATTGAATTGTCGATCTAAATCCAAAAAACACTGTAAACACGCACACACAGATCAAAAGCAATGATAAAGAACAACATAAATCCATACATAATCTAAATAGTAGCTGACAGACTGACTCAAAGAAAGAAAAATGACGCAAAGGAAAAGTAAAAATAAGAGAAAAGAAAAAGAACCATGACCAAACGAATGACTAATCCTCATCTATAGTCTCATCATCAGAAGGGGTGGTTGCACGGCGAAGGGGAGCAGACCTGGTCGAAGGGCGCACACAACCGCAGCGAGATAACCTGGAGATCGCCTGCCATATGCTCTGAAAGCTATCAGCGACATATCGCTGAAAATTGGCAGTCTCCATGGGAATCGCTGGTGTAGGCGGAAGCTCATAGGATGGACCTCCAGCAAGGTCAGGAACAGGAGCATCCTCTGCAGCAGAAGGAGCTGATCGTGAAGAGCTGCCACGACGAACCCGAGATGGTGGAGCAGCAGTCAGCAGGCGAGAGTCGGGCTGGAAGTCAAGGCACAGGGGGTCCTCTGTAATGGCCGTGAGATCCCTCTGTGGCAGCTGAATTAGGTGGGGGCCGCGAGAATCAGTGAAGCACCAAAGCCACTCAGGCTTAATCCAACGAGCACTCTTCAGGTACTCCTCATCCATGAGCGAGTGCCTGGTAATGATGCTGCAACTCCCTATAGCAATCCCACAATGCCTAAAAATAGGTGTCAACAGACTACCCACACTCTCAACCTTGGTCCCACGACCAGAAAAAGGCTTAGTCTTCAGAGAGACCAGGTGATGTGCAAACACAGCCCCTAAGTTAATGTCATCATCTAGCTTAGGCCACTCAAAACTATCAACACACAGATCGCCAACAGCATAATACAGAAGAACCCACTTAGACAATCGCATCTTGCCAGGCTCCATCTTACACAAAAATGTGTTCCCAAGAAGACGAGTGACATACCTCAGGGCAGGATGGCGGATGTCAGACTGGGTGGACGTCTTCGAGTCATAACCCATTCCCAAAGTAGGCCCAGAAGGCCTGTGCATCATAGAAAATGGTGGGGAGAGCCACCCCTGTTGGGTCCCTGCTGAAACCATACTGCCCACAGAGATCGCGCAGAGACAACCTGTAACGAACTCCACGAATCAGAAAGGTGAGTGTACCTTCCTGAGCATTCTTCACAACCTCGTTCGTGTAGTAGACACGAACAGTGGCCAAGAACTGGCGGACCAAGTCAGGGAATAGATCATAGTGCTTGGTTGCTATTGTACCCAGACCAATCTTCCTCAGAAGCTTCAGGACATCCTCCTTAATACCCATTCTCCTCAAAGCAACATTATCCGCGACCCTAGTTGGTCGAATCTCAACTCCCAACCAAGCATTGTAAAACAGAGAGTCATAATCATCCCAATCCTCTGCAATCTCTCTGTAAATGCAAGCATCACTCTCAACCTTCTCTTTTGGGGTTTTCTCCCAAACCCTAGAGATGATGATCTTCTTTCCTTCTATCCTAGGCCATGGAGGACGAGAAGGAGGAGCTACCTGTGGAGGAGGAGGCGACGACGGCGAGGAGGAGGCGGTGGTGGTGGCGGCTCGTGGTGGGCAGGAGGAAGAGGCTTCGCCAACGCCCAGATTTCGCCTCTTTTGCGAAGCCATGAGCACAGATCGAGAAATTGGGGAGTGGAAATGGATTGCTCGTGAAATTCCGATCGAGATGGTACCTTGAATCGACAAAATCGCCCAAAAATCGCAAGAGTTAGAGAGGTTTTGAGATGTATGAAATCGATTTTCGGGTTATGACGCTTGATACTGGGCATATAAACTTATGGTGTCGAGCGACACCATTGACTGGTGTCGACCGACACCAACATCCTGATTCGTCAACAAGTGAATTCGTCGGTGTCGATTGACACTAAGAAACAATGTCGATTGACACCAAGAGCATGGTTCGTCAATGAGTCAATTGAAATGAACAAAATTAAACGAAAGAAACAAAAAGCAAAAGAAATATGATACAAAGTTACCATAGTGGGTTGCCTCCCACTCAGCGCTTGTTTTGAGTCATTAGCTTGACTTGGCAGCTGATTAAGCAGAGGGTGCATCGTCCAAACGGATAATGTGTCCGTCAGGGATAGCGGCATTCGCCCAGTAATGTTTCACCCTTTGTCCATTCACAGTAAACTCTTTGCCATCAGAGTTCAGTAGGACAACAGCACCATATGGTCGAACCTCCTTGATGGTGAAAGGACCTGACCAACGAGAACGCAATTTTCCAGAAAATAAAGTTAAACGAGAGTTGTACAGAAGTACCTGGTCGTTTGGTTCGAATTTCCTGGAGATGATCTTCCTATCATGATAGGCCTTTGTTCTTTCCTTGTACAGCTTTGAGTTCTCATAAGCATGGAACCGGATTTCGTCTAACTCATTCAGCTGAACCATCCTCTTGTCAGCAGCAGACCTGATGTCGAAATTCATCATCTTAACTGCCCAAGCTGCTTTATGCTCTAATTCCACTGGTAGGTGACATGCTTTCCCATAAAGCAGATGTAACGGTGTGGCGCCTAATGGTGTCTTGAATGCTGTCCTGTAAGCCCATAGTGCATCGTCCAACTTGGCAGACCAGTCCTTCCTGGTCTTACTCACTATTTTCTCTAAGATCTCCTTAATCTGCCTGTTGGACACTTCCACTTGTCCGCTTGTCTGAGGGTGATAAGGAGTAGCGACACGATGATGAACCCCGTGCTTCTTCAACAACTTGTCAAAGACTCTGTTGATGAAGTGTGAACCACCATCACTAATCACAATGCGAGGAACTCCGAAGCGAGGAAAGATGATGGTCTTAAATAGCTTAAGAACCACCGCATAATCATTCCTAGGACTAGCAATAGCCTCTACCCACTTGGAGACGTAATCCACAGCGACCAGAATAAACTTGTTCCCGGAAGAAGAGGGAAAAGGACCCATGAAGTCAATGCCCCAGCAATCAAAGACTTTCCTCTGCGCTGACAGACGTCACATGTGGAGATGAATGCATGGGCATCCTTGAACATAGTGGGCCACCAAAACCCTGCTTGAAGAACCTTGGACACTGTCTTGAAGGTAGCGAAGTGTCCAGCATACTCAGACCTGTGACAATGAAACAACACATCTGAAACCTCAGACTCTGCAATGCATCTTCTGTAAACCCCATCAGAACAGTGCTTATACAAGTACGGCTCGTCCCACTAGAATCGCCTGAGCTCTCGCAAGAATTTCTTCTTAGCATACCCTGTGAAGTTATCTGGCTCATCTTCCGTAGCAAGGTAGTTGGCAATGTCAGCATACCATGGACGAGGTGGAACAGCTAAAGACGCTGCATAGCTGGCACAGGCCAACTCCGAAGCAGTACACGGAGGGTGTCGATCGACACTGAAAGTGGTGTCGGTCGACACTGAGACCATGTGTCGAGGATGTGTGTCGAGTGCACCTTTGCTTGATCGACAACCGTCCGTTTCTACGTTTGTGGTATCGATCGACACCCTGGTGGTGTCGGTCGACACTGAGACCAATCCGTGAGCATTCTGCAGATTATGTCGCAAAAATGTCTGTAGATCCTGCTGAAAACCGGTTTCGACGAGGTTGATGGCTTCCTCAGGTAGATCATCATGAATAGGAACACCATCGTCAATCCTAATCCTTGAGAGATGATCAGCAACACCATTCTCGACCCCCTTCTTGTCCCTGACCTCGATGTCGAATTCCTGAAGCAGAAGAATGCATCTCAACAATCTCGGCTTAGCCTCCTTTTTCTGCATCAAGTATTTGAGAGCCGAGTGATCTATATGGACGATCACCTTAGAGCCTACCAAGTAAGTGCGAAACTTCTCAAAAGCAAACACCACGGCCAACAGTTCCTTTTCTGTTGTTGCATAATTCCTCTGTGCGTCATCAAGCGTTCTGCTGGCGTAGTAGATGGCATGAAGCTTCTTGTCCTTTTTCTGTCCCAGAACAGCCCCAACTGCGAAGTCACTAGCATCACACATAACCTCAAAAGGTAGGTCCCAATCTGGAGGTTGGACAATAAGAGCACGCACTAATGCTTGCTTGATCTGTTCGAACGCTGAGAGACAATCAGCATCGAACTCAAACTGAACATCCTTGCAGAGCAAAGCAGTTAGTGGCCTGGCGATCTTGCTGAAGTCTTTGATATATCTTCTGTAGAAGCCTGCGTGTCCCAGAAAACTCCTCACTGATTTCGCAGAATTGGGAGGTGGTAGACTAGTCATCACCTCAACCTTAGCTCGATCAACCTCAATCCCAGCTTCTGAAACCCGATGCCCAAGCACAATACCATCGCGAACCATAAAGTGACACTTTTCCCAATTCAGAACCAGATGCTTTTCTTCGTATCGAGCAAGCACCTTACACAAGTTGTCCAGGCAGTCTTTAAAAGAGGACCCATAAACAGAGAAGTTGTCCATAAAGACTTCCATGTAGTCTTCGATCATGTCAGTGAAGATCGACATCATGCATCGCTGAAAGGTCGCAGGGGCATTACAAAGTCCAAATGGCATCCTGCGGTATGCAGGGACAAGTAAAAGTGGTCTTCTCCTGGTCGTCTGGATGGATAGGAATCTGAAAGAACCCTGAATACCCATCAAGGAAGCAGTAGTAAGAGTGACTAGCTAACCTTTCAAGCATTTGGTCAATGAAAGGTAGAGGGAAATGGTCTTTCCTGGTCGCAGCATTCAGCTTCCTGTAATCAATGCACATCCTGTGGCCTGTCACTGTTCTTGTAGGGATCAGCTCATCCTTGTCAGTCTTAACCACAGTAACCCCTCCTTTCTTAGGAACCACATGTACTGGACTAACCCAATTGCTGTCTGAGATAGGATAGATGATACCAGCTTCCATTAATTTCATGATCTCCTTCTTAACAACCTCCTTCAAATTCGGGTTTAGCCTCCTCTGATGCTCAACTAACGACTTTGTCTCATCCTCAAGATAGATCTTATGCATGCACAAATCTGGAGAGATACCTGCAATGTCATCAAGAGAATAGCCAAGAGCTTTGCGAAACTTGCGCAGCTTACTTAGCAATAAAGTGAGCTCTGCGTTGTTTAAGGAAGCATTCACAATAACAGGGTAAGAAGAATTTTCACCAAGGAACGCGTACCTTAGCCCTGCAGGGAGTTGTTTGAGATCAACCTTAGGAGCTTTCTCTGGGCTCCAATCACTAACAGTGGCAACCTTTTCAGAAGTTGCGATACACTCCTCTGTACCTGTTGACTGCGTCATCTGATCGCTCGCGTCCATTAGCCTGACATACCCAGCAGCAATGTCATCTAAATGCTCTGTTTCTTCTGTAGGAGTGAGCAAAGCCCTTTCCAAAAGGTCCTCAGGGTGCATCTCGTGGAAAATCTCATGAGCAAGATTGGATAATGTATCCACATAGAAGGTCTGCCCATCAATGGTAGGTCTCTTGACTAGCTTATCCATGTCAAAGTTCATCACCAAGTCGCCCACGTTCAGCCCAATCCGTCCTTTCCTTACATCAATGATGGTACCTGCTATAGCCAAGAAAGGTCTTCCTAAAATCAGAGGGTCCTTAGGTTCTTCCTCATATTGCAGAACCACGAAGTCAGTAGGAATGAGACAATCCCTTATCGTTATTGGAACATCCTCAAGCACACCATCCAGAATCCGAACAGAGCGATCAGCTAGTATAAGCGTGATCTGGGTTGATTGGAAATCTGTCATCCCAAGGTTGACTGCAACAGAACGAGGCATCAAGTTGACACTAGAACCCAAATCACACAAAGAACGTGCAAACCTGTCAGAGAAGATGTTGCAGTCCAATACAAAGCTTCCAGGGTCTGGGAGTTTGGCCGAAATCTTGTTCTGGATAACAGCGCTAACATGAGCAGAAATCATCATCACACTTTGCTCAACATTCATATCCTTGGTCACCATCCGCTTCACATACCGTCTGATTACAGGAGAAGTCTTTACAGCATCAATCAAAGGGATCTCAATGATGAGCTTATCCATCAGGGCCTTGCATCTGGCATCTTCCAACTCCTGTTTAGACTTCCTGGGGTTCTTAGGAAAAGGGACCCGAGGCTTGTAAATTCGTTCTGTAGCCTGAGGAAGAATGTCGCTTGATCTTGGTTGAGAGCGCTCATGGTGTCGAGCGACACCAGAGTAGTGTCGATCGACACTGGTCGTAGGTGTCGACACTGTGGTATCGAGCTTGGTCGATTTCTCTTCGTCATACGTCGTTTTCTCCGGAGTTGTGACTGGTGTCGATCGACACATAGGGTTGGTGTCGATCGACACTGGTCGTTGATCACCAGACATTTCATCTTCCACATCCTCCAACTCCTGGTGTTCGTCTGTGGTGAGATACTTCAACACAGGTTGAAGGGTCTTGCCACTTCTCAACGAGATGGCATTACAGGGATGCTTAGGGTTGGCATCGGTCCTTCCTGGAAGGAATCCTTCTTGTCGCTTTACAGACCCAGCAGCCTGAGCAACCTGAGTATCCAGCTTCTTGACATGCGTGCTCAAAGCTTCAAACTTCCCATTCAGGTCTATGTACAGAGCATCAATCTTCCCATTGAAGTCTACTGTAATCTGCTGTTGACCTTCCAAAATCTGTTCTAGCATAGCTTTGACATCGCTGTCTTGAGTTGGTGGAGCAGGTTTCTGGTAGGAAGAGTTCCCATAGTTTCTGCTAAAACTGCTGGTCGGATAAGGCTTCTGATAGTCTGACCGTGGGGGGTAAGCTGAAGAGTTCTAATTACCTGCAAAGTTCGACCGCTGATTGTTACCACTGTAACCTCTGTTCCCTTGGTAATTACCATACCGCTGACCTTGAAACCCAGCCTGGTTGACAAACTGCACTTCTTCTTCTGATCGTTCTTCTGGCTCAAAGGTCTCAACTTCTGCAGCAAAATGAACAGACTTCTTACCAACGATGAGGTTGTGAACTGAATCCAACTTAGCCTTGACCTCAGCAATCTGACCACCCTCTGAATTGCCTGCTAGCTTCTTCCTTTCAAAATCAGCATTCTTCGTGCTGTTACTTGAAGCTAAGTTCTCAATCAAAGTGATTGCATCCTCTGGATATCTGTTGTTGAAGTTACCATTACTCGCAGCATCAAGAGCCATCTGATACCTCCAATCCACGCCTGTGAAAAGATACCCAGTAGCTGAACCTCACTGAAACCATGATGCGAACAGTCTCTCTGATAAGCCCTGAATCGCACCCAAGCAGCCTTGAATGCTTCAGCAGGTTGTTGAGAAAAAGTAGAGATCTTTGTTCTCGCATCCTCTGACCTTGCATCATCATAGAAGTTGTTCAAAAATGCAGTCTTGGTCTCCCCCCAAGTTGTCAGAGATCCTGGCTTCAGTTGTTTGAGTAGGGGAAAAGTTTGCAGAAGAGGAAATCAGTTGAGACCCCATTAGCCTTGATGCTTGTCACGAGATCCTCAAACCTCTCAATATGATCCATGGGTTGCTCATGAGGAAGACCATGGAAGGGATGCTGTCCCACAAGAGTGAAGTAGACGGGTTTCAGCTCGAAGTCATTCCTCTGAAAAGGTGGGGGAATGATCACAGATCGATTCGCATAGAACTGATCTGGCCTGTTGTAGTCCCCTAGTGTCCTGCCACGAGCAACCTGAGCAGCTGCAGCAGCTGCCTGCAAGTCTGGAGCTTCAATAGCCGGTTGGTGTCGAGCGACACCCACGGCGGGTTCGGGCACAACATTGCCCTCAGCATCAAGTTTTTGGCCTTGCTCGTTGCGCACGTGGCCCTCTTGATCACGTAAAACCCCAGCTTCATCCCTGACCAAAACAACCAAGTTGTCCATTGCAGCAAGTTGCTTTGCTTTGCGGTTAGTGCGCTCAATTCTTGTTATGTCTTGGTTCGAAAGATTTGCAAGCTGAAGATCTTTATTGCTCCTGGTTTTGCGATTAGGCATAAACCTGAAACACAAAGAGAAAAGAAAAACAAGAAAAACGTAAGTAAATGAATAATAAACGAAATTAGACTAAAACCTAACAGAAATCTAATGGTGAAACAAGAGTCCCCGGTAATGGCGCCAAAATTTGATATGCTCAAATTATCCCTAGAGCTTACTCTCTCAAATTAAGAGATCGATGCAGTACTTAGGGGTCGAATCCACAGAGACTGTTGCTCACACAATAGATTAATAATTTGGGTTTAGCTAAATAATGAATGGCAAAATGTAAAACAAGCAATTAAAAGTAAATGTTGTGGTTTAAAGATATGGAAAAGCTAGACTTAGGGAAATTCTTCAGGAATTCAGAATTGTTAAACAGATATGCACTACAGGGTTGCTAAGAACCGTTCTTGAACTCAAACACTAAATTCAAACCAATCAACTTTCGTTGCAGAGATTATCTATGTCTATAACAGTGAATTTCAAATTTCTTTGCAAATTCAACAATCAAAACATGCATTAAATCCAAGTTCGATATGTTCACAAAATCCCTAAATCAAATGTCTTTGCAGATAGGAATTTTGCTCATCAAGGTTTAATTCAGGAAACCAATAACACTTTCGTGTCTACCACTTATCCTATGATCTAAATTCTAGGTGATCAGTCTAGAACTAGCATTAATCTCAACCTAGATGAAGAACCATATGATAACCCTAACAGAACAAATCTAATTCAACAATTCATCCTATCCTTAGAAAAACCCTAAATCTAACAAGTGAATTACTCAGACATAATTAATGTAACACAAATCATAATCTGAATAAATTGCATTAGAATAGAAATAAAGGGAGTTCGAAATCTTCTCTCTACACTGAGTTCTGATCTGTTTCTCCCAACAAGCTTTCAAAATCCAATTGCCAAAGTAAAAGATAAGATTAGTTCTAAAACTCTAAAAACAACTATTTATACTCTAAAACACGTCAGGGACTTGTCTTGCAATTAGGGAAAACTTCTGGGTCATTCTGTAATTCTTCAAAAGTCTTTAAAACTCGTGTGCAACAAGTAGTGGCGACCAGTGTCGAGCGACACTAGGAGGCAGTGTCGATCGACACCAGCATCCATCGTGATCTCCAATTTGCACTTTTCAGCTACAGAATGTCAAAAAATGCTTCCAATCATCCCAAAACGTACCTGAACCTACAATGACTCGATAGAGACACAAAAACACTAAAAAGACTCTATAAACAGGACTTATATCATAGTTAAAAACCGTAAAAACCATGATATATCATGTGGACAAAATCCAAAAGAAAAGACGAGCCACTCACGAATCTATTGGTACTGGAGTAAACAAAGAGAGATCTAATTGTCTTAAGGAAGGATTGACAAATCAAAACCACAAGGAGCCCATAGTGCATAAAGAAAACATTGAGAGCAGCACTTAAAAGGAAGAGGAAGCTTCATATTCATTGCCAGTTCATGATCCAAGAGAAGAATCACCAACCAGTAGTAATTTGTTGAAGCATGGGATGAATCTAAACCAAGACCAGGAGAATGATCAACGTGAGAGTCTCTTCTACACAAGGTGCTTAGTTCAAAACAAAGTGTGCAGCCTTATCATGGATCAAGGTATCTGTGCAAATGTTGCAAGTTCAACAATGGTGGAGAAGCTTAGTTTGGAGACTAAAAAGCATCCAGAACCTTACAAGCTTCAATGGTTAACAAGTAATGGAGAAATAGAAGTGACCAGACAAGTGATAGTATCTTTGTCCCTTGGGAGATATGTGGATGAAATACTTTGTGATGTATTTCCCATGGAGGTCAGCCACATTGTTCTAGAAAAGCCATGGAAAGATGATCGCCAAGCTACTTATCAAGGTCTTAACAATAAGTACTCATTCCAGTTCAATGATAAGAAGACTTCCCTAGTACCTTTATCTCCATCAGAAGCTTACCCAGATCAACAAGCTAAGAACAAAGCAGTGGAGCAACTTGCCTTTCTCAAAACATCCTTGGTAGCTAAGTGTATTCCTTCCTCTATTCAATCTGATTTTGTGCTTGATAAGCTAACCTTTTTGGAACCAGAGCAACCGAGTAATATTGTTTCCTTTTCACAGATCCTTGAAGGAGATTTACCAGAAACAATAGAAAGGAGTTTGCTATTGACTAGTGAATTAGAAAAGCCAACCAGCTTTATGCCAGAACATGTCCTTATGCCATTTCCTTGTGACTACCCAAGAAAGCACTGTAAGGAAATTAATTTGGTTAGGACAGAGCCTAATTTGTTTGTGATGATTTCTGCTCAAGATGAAAAACGTTTTGGTTTGGAAAATGTGAAAGAATTTCGTCTTTCAAACTCTGTTTTTGATAAAATAATTCCAACTTTTGAAACACTCACATCTGACAAATTCTTTAAGCCAAAAGGTTTTCTATTATACAAATTTCATGAGTTCAGCTCTTCTTTGAGAGTTTCTTTGTGTAGCAACATGTTTGAGTTGTGTGAAACTAGAACAGAATGTGCATTGGTTGAAACTTGCCCTGAAGTGAGATACTTGTTTAAAAACGTGCTCAAGGATTCTTTAATCTTTTATCACACAGATATGATTCGCTTGTCTTGGTCAAAAGAGCCAAATGCAGGTTTTAGAGCAGCCTTGAAGCACACAAAAATATCTGAAAGGAGAGAAGAAGACCAAAGATTTAAGCCACCTGATATGAACCAGGATAAATACAATGAGACTACAGAAGTTCTTAATTCTTTGTTTATGAAGCAACCAATCTTTTCTTTTGATGCAGGAGATAAGAATGACTTGAGGATGAACCATTTTCAAGATGAGTGGTATGATACACGCCCCATCCAACAGTCATGGAAAGGAGTGATTATATCTATAATGATTAAAGAAGTGCCACCTCATTCTCCACGCCCTACCAGACCTTCACCACAACAAGGTACGTACTCAAACTCTCAAAAATACATGAAGATTAACTTGCTTTATCTTTGTGCAGGTTATACAACTTTGGAGGAATCCAACCAGAGCCTGATATGGAAAAATGCTTGGCTTAGTTACTCTAAAAGATATGGAGTTCTTGGAAGGATCTACAAAGCTTGGTCAGCACAAAACAAGCTCAATATGGCACGACCAAGTCCAGCACCTCCTTGGTCCATCAAGACCAAAATTTCAGAAGTGGACAAGGCTCAAATTGATATTGCAGTTCAAGACAGCTCACATGCACCCAATGAACCATTCAAGATCCATATCAATGCTTATCAACTGGATCTGCAAGGTAAGTTTAATTTAAGCTTGAGTGTTTCTGATTTAGTGTCTTTTATTGCAGATGAAGCGGATTTGAGGTCAAATCCTTTTCAAGAGGGAGGGGATGATGTGATCCTGGCTAGGAATGAGCTTGAAACTGAGGAGCATTATGAACCAAAGGACCAGCTTAACACAATGGACCAGCATGAATCTGAGGATGAGCTTGTAGCTGAGGATGTTCTAGTGAAGAAGCTAATCAAACCACCTTGGTTTTGATTCAAGCTACATGACTTCAACAAATGGAAAGTGTACTCAGTTGTACTCTTTTTCCCTTGTCAAGTTTTGTCCCAATGGGTTTTCTTAACAAGGTTTTTAATGAGACAATTGTTGCACTTCATCATTGCCCATTTGTTGAGTCCAATAAGGCCCATGGCCATTCTACATTTGAATTTCGTCCATGCATGAGAAGAGAGTTATTTTTCATCATTTACTATGTGTTTTGACTTGTATTCTCGAGATTTGCCTTGGAGTTTGTTCCAAGACACTTCTCCTTCTTTATATTCTCTTTTCCTTTGTAATAAACTTATCTAGCTTTTTATTCTCAAATTCTCTAAGAACTAGATCAAAATAGGTAAATCAAAGGAGTTCCATACCCTTTGTGTGACCTCTCGATCCACTGGTGAATCTAAAGAATTCTGCAGCCTTAGTGTGACCAAAACAAACCATTGATACTTCCATTCATTCGATCTACTCCCCTGAACGAACTCAGCCTCTACTTGCTTATGAAGTGTCGAATTTGGAGAAGGCTCAAATCAGTTCGAATCGACCGTATTCACTGACTCGATCTCGGACTCGTTCTGTACCATCGAGTGGAGCAAATCCTGCATCACAATCCGACTTGATCCCGGACTCGATCCCCGACTCGACCCTCAGCTCGATCCACACCATCGAGTCAAGCCATATTCCACATCCACTCGACTCGATCCCCTGCTCGATCTACACCATCGAGTCAAGCTATTCCGCATCCACTTGACTCGATCCCTAACTCGATCAACACCATAGAGTCAAGCCATCCTGCACCATCCTTCACCATTTATTCGTTTCATCTTTTTAGTCCAACGAAGTGTGATCAGTCTATAGGAGAATCATATTACAAACTTACTTCAAGGCATCGATCTTAGGAGGATCATATCAGTACTTGAGTGGGGACACAGTTGGGTTTGCAAGGATGCTGGATTCAAGCCAAGCGATGGAAAAATCAATTGGGTTTTTGAACCTCGAAGCAGAGGATACTGACGTAGCACCTGCTCCAGAAACATAACCTGCTCCTGAAAATTCTGTTGACGGTCCTTGGAGCGAATTAAAAGCTCCAAAGCTCAAACTCAAAACCCTACCAGCTGGGCTAAGGTATGCATTCCTAGGTCCTAATTCTACTTACCCTGTGATCATAAATGCTGATTTGAATAATGTGGAAACTGCTTTACTTTTGTGTGAACTTAGAAAGTATAGAAAGGCTCAAGGATATTCACTAGATGATATTTCTGGAATTTTGCTTGATCTTTGCATGCATAGAATATATCTAGAAGATGAATCAAGGAATTCAATAGAACATCAGAGGAGGCTAAACCCGAATAGAAAAGATGTTGTAAAGAAGGAGATAATGAAACTTCTAGAAGCTGGAGTAATCTATGCAATCTCAGGTAGTAAATGGGTCAGTCCAGTTCATGTGGTACCTAAGAAAGGTGGAATTACTGTGATCACAAATGCAAAGAATGAGTTGATACCAACTAGGACAGTAACTGGTCATAGGATGTGTATTGACTACAGGAAATTAAATGATGCCACTAGAAATGATCATTTTCCTTTACCCTTTATTGATCAAATGCTTGAAAGATTGGCTAACCATCCATACTACTATTTCTTAGATGGTTACTCGGGGTTTTCCAGATTCCCATCCATCCAAACGATCAGGAGAAGATGACATTTACATGTCCTTATGGGACTTTTGCGTATCAAAGAATGCCATTCGGTTTGTGTAACGCCCCAGCGACATTACAAAGATGTATGATGTCAATTTTTACAGACCTTATTGAGGACATAATGGATGTTTTCATGGACAATTTCTCTGTCTATGGAAGCTCTTTCTCTGTGTGTTTGTCAAACTTGTGCAGGGTGTTACAACAATGTGAGGAGAAGCATCTCGTGCTAAACTAGGAGAAGTGCCACTTCATGGTTCGAGATGGCATTGTATTGGGGCATCGGATATCTGAGAATGGTATTGAGGTTGACAAGGCAAAGGTGGAGGTCATGATGAGTCTTCAGCCACCAGATTCAGTTAGGGACATAAGGAGTGTTCTGGGTCATGCTAGTTTCTACAGGAGGTTCATGAAGGACTTCTCCAAAATAGCAAGACCGCTAACTCAGCTATGGTGCAAGGAGACTAAGTATGACTTTGATGGGGCTTGTCTAGAGGCTTTTCACACCATTAAAGGAGCCTTGATAAGTGTATCCATCGTTCAACCACCTGATTAGAACCTGCCATTTGAAGTGATGACAGATGCAAGTGACTATGCTGTAGGTGCAGTTTTGGGCCAGAGGAAGGACAAGAGGGTCCATGTGATTTACTACGCCAGCCGTACCTTGGATGAGGCTCAATGCAAATATGCTACAACCGAGAAGGAGCTGTTGGCAGTGGTATTCGCTTTTGAGAAGTTCAGATCATACCTTGTCGGTTCCAAGATGATTGTACACACCGACCACGCTGCTCTAATGTACTTGCTCACTAAAAAGGATGCAAAACCGAGACTGTTGAGGTGGATCCTTTTCCTCAAGGAGTTTGATTTGCAGATTGTTGACAAAAAGGGGAGCGAAAATGGGGTTGCTGATCATCTATCTCGCATGAAAATTGATGATGAGGTACCTCTAGATGACACATTTCCTGATGAGCATCTGTGCGGTTGGCATCTGTATGATGGAGCACCAGTTGCAAGATAGAGTACCTGCTCTAAATATCAAAGCACCTGCTCTCAAGAAGTTTTGTGGTGCTACCTCCAAGACAATTGTTCCGAATTTTCCATGGTTTGGGGAGATAACAAACTACTTAGCTGCTGAACAGAAACCATCTGATTTTGTGGATGATAAGAAGAGGAAGTTCCTACGAGACATAAGAAGGTATTTTTGGGATGAGCCATACCTCTACAAGCAATGCTCTTATGGTATCTTTAGGCGATGCGTGCCTGATGAAGAGATTCCTGGGATTTTGTTCTATTGCCATAGTTTGAACTATGCTGGTCACTTTGCAACATTCAAGACAGTGTCTAAAGTGTTACAAGCTGGGTTTTGGTGGTCGACAATGTTCAGGGATGCACATGCTTTCATTTCAAAGTGTGACACATGCCAAAGGCAAGGGAACATCTCTTGGAGAAATGAGATGCCTCAACACTTCATTCTGGAAGTTGAAGTGTTTGATGTATGGGGAATCGATTTCATGGGATCTTTCCCATCTTCTTATGGAAACCAATACAAATTGGTGGCGGTCGATTATGTGTTTAAGTGGGTGAAAGCCATTGCTTCACTGACGAACGATGCCAAGGTAGTGGTAAAGATGTTTAAGTCCTTGATATTCCCTAGGTTTGGAGTGCCACGAGTTGTCATAAGCAATGGGGGCACTAACTTCATCAACAAGGTCTTTGAGAGCCTATTGAGAAAGAATGGTGTGAAGCACAAGGTAGCGACACCATATCATCCACAAACTAGTGGTCAGATTGAGGTCTCCAACAGAGAAATCAAGAGTATTCTGCAAAGGACCGTGGGAACCACTAGGAAGGACTGGGCTGCCAAGTTAGATGACACTCTTTGGGCCTATCGAACTGCGTATAAGACACGGTTGGGGACAACGCCTTTCCACTTGGTGTATGGGAATTCTTGTCATCTCCCTGTGGAGCTTGAATACAAAGCAGCAGGGGCTATCAAGTTGATGAACTATGATATCAAATCAGCCTTTGAGAGGCGATCTATGCAGCTCAACGAGTTGGAGGAAATTAGGCACCTGGCCTATGAGAGTTCTAAAATCTACAAAGAAAGGACTAAGGCGTATCATGACAAGAGGATACTCACCAGAAACTTTCAGCCAAACGACCAGGTACTCCTTTCCAACTCTAGACTTAAACTTTTTCCAGGAAAGTTAAGATCAAGTTGGTCCGGACCCTTTATCGTTAAAGAGGTCCGCTCTTATGGAGCCGTGGTGTTGCTGGACGCTAAAGGCAATGAATTTGTGGTCAATGGTCAGCGGCTCAAGCCATATCTTGCTGACATTAACCAAGCCGAATGTGGATTTATCCCCTTAGCCGATGCACCTCAAGCCTAAAATGGCTAAACGAGTCAAGATAATGACTTTAACCAAGCGCTTGGTGGGAGGCAACCCAATGGTAAGTTTACTAACTCTTTAATTTTGATTTTTTTTTATTTCTAACTTTTAGTTTTAGTTATTTTTGTTTGGAAAAAAAAAAGTATATCGATGATGAAGAGTGGTAAGTCTGTGAAATAGAAAAAAAAAAAGTGTCTCTTCGCACAGTGAGTATACCCAAGGAGGATGATGGCTAGAAGAGAAGTTAGAGAGGTTGAGATAAGGAAAGAGTGGTTTAGAGAATGTGGAACCCAAATGGACCCATTCTCTCTTGCAATTTTGTGCGATATCCTGCATCCTCTACGAGTGCCGGGTAACCCTTAAACACTCTGAACTCCACCTCTAAATAGCCTTAAATCCTTTAGCGTTGTCTATCCTAAATAGTGTTTGTAGCGAGAAGCTCACGCAACCTTTAATGAATGTGAAGATTTTATGTTTAGAATATGAAATTGGGATGAGAATGTATTGAGAGGTTTTGGTAAAGCTTTGCTATTCATATTCTGGATTATGTGGTCTGCAGGTTGAAGGTTGTTTACTCGGTTCACTAAGGATGAGAGAGTTCCCGCGTTTTCAAACCTTCCTCTTTCACTTGGTCTTGAATCTGTTTGAGGACTAACAAAGATCTAAGTCTGGGGGAATTGATATAATGCATTTTTGGCGCATTCTAACCTTTGTTTTGTAGGTCTTTATCGAGTCTTTTATTTTATTTTGAGTCATTTTAGGTCTAAAAGGTGGCTGTAATGGAGGATTGGAGCTCATGAAGAGACTTCGCGAAAATGGAAGGAAAGTGAAGATTTTTGGAAAGTTTTGAAGAAGGGAGCACCCGTTCCTCAACGGAGCACCTGCTCCCGCAGAAGATCTATTTTTGGAAATTTCATTAAACCTAATTTACGCCACCTAGAGTTTTCCCTAATAAGTCCCAGCCGCCGCCAGTCGCCCCCAGCCGCCCTAGACCCCAAAAAAAGGAGATCGATTATCTACTTCTTCTAGTTTTTCGAAAGAGAGAGAACTCGTGAGAGAGATATACCATTGTTTTGAGCTTTTGTAACATTTGAGGATTGTCTTCCACCCTTTTGAGAAGATTTCTAAAACTCTTACCTCTTATTTTATTTTATCATGAATTCTTTTGCATCTCTCGCTGTTATTCGATTTGCCATGTCTGAGTAGTTCTTCTAGTTAGGCTAAGGGTTTCAAATGGATTAGAGACTCATGAACTAAGCACAAATAGGATCGTATCTATTGATATCTTCATCTATTGTTGTTCTTATTGCCTAGACTAGCTTGATCACCTAGCCTTTGATCTTAGGTTTAATTTACTCATCAAAAGTGTTGTAAATTGCTTGAAAGAACATAGATGGACGATTTGTCCTTAGCCAACGACAGTTGATGCTAAGTCAAGTTGTGAACAAATTGATCCCATTCGCTTTAATGCTTGTCATTCTTTGTAACCTCAAACGACAGTTTAGGGTGTTAGATTGATTGATAAAGTGGTTGATACCACGACAGTGGATCCTCTTATTTTTATGGTTGAGTTCTAGATTAGTTCTAAATTATTATCCTGAATAATAATTCCAGCCTCATTCCTTACTAACACAATGAAGTTATCCATCGCAGCTAGTTTCTTAGCTTTTCGGTTTGTCCATTCGATTCTTGCTATGTCCTGGTTAGAAGGATTTGCAAGCTGAAGATCTTTATTGCTCCTGGTTTTGCGATTAGCCATAAACCTGAAACACAAAGAGAAAAGAAAAACCAAAACAGCGTAAGTAAATAAGTAGTAAGTAAATCTAGACCAAATTCTAACTGAAATCTAATGGTGAATCAAAAGTCCCCGGCAACGGCGCCAAAATTTGATATGCTCAAATTTACCCTAGAGTTACTCTCTGAAATTAAGAGATCAATGCAGTACTTAGGGATCAAATCCATAAGGACTAAAGTTCACGCAATAGATTAGCAGTTTGAAAATATAGCTAAATGACAAATGATAAAAAGTAAAACTAACAAAGCAAAAAGTGAATGTTGTAAATTCAATAAAAGAAAATGCTAGACTTAGAGAAATTCTCAGGTGAATCAGAATTGTAAAACAGATAAACAGAATAGGGTTTAGTTAAGAACCATTCTTGAACTCAAAACACAAACTTCAAATCAATCAACTTTCGTTGCAGAGATTATCTATGTCTAAAACAGTGAATCCCAAATTTCTTTGCGAATTCAGCAATCAAAACAAACATTAAATTCAAGTTGATATGTTCACAAAATCCATAAATCAAATGTCTTTACAAATAGATATTTTGCTCATGAAGGTTTAATTCATGGAATTGATAACACTTTCGTGTCTACTAATTATCCTATTATCTAAATTCCAGGTGATCAATCAAGAATTAACATTAATATCAACCTAGATGAAGAACCATATGATTATCCTAACAAATCTATCCAATTCAACAATTCATCCTTACCCTAGAAAAACCCTAAATCTGACAGGTGGATTACTCAGACTTAATCAATGAAACACAAATCATGAATGAAATAAATTGCATTAAGACAAGTAAAATAAGAAACAAGGGAGTTCAAAATCTTCTCTCTACGATGAGTTCTGATCTGTCTCTCCCCAAAAGCTCTTGAAAACTAGAATAAGGATAATGTAAAAGGTGTGTCTCCAAAACTCTAAAAACAACTAATTATACTCCAAAATACGTGAAGGACTTGTCTTGCAATTAGGAAAAATTTCTGGGCAAATATGCAATTCTTCAAAAGTCTTTAAAACTCGTGTGCAACAAGTGGTCGCGACCGGTGTCGAGCGACACTAAGGGGCAGTGTCGATCGACACCAGCACCCATTATGATCTTCGAGTTGCTCTTCTCAGCTACAAAACGCCAAATGCTTCTAAATCTCCCAAAATGCTCCAACTGAGTCCAAAACGTACATGAACCTGCAATGACTCTAAAAGACTCGAAAGACACTAAAAAGACTCTAAAACAAGACTTCTATCATGGTTAAAATCCGTAAAAACCATGATATATCAATCGTGTACTTGTAACTCCAATTCTTTAGCTTCTTCCGGATTGACTCTATATGCTGGCCTATTGGGCAGAGGTGCGCCTGGAACCAAATCTATTTGGTGCTCAATGCCCCTAAGTGGTGGTAATCCTGGTGGTATCTCATCTGGAAAATATGCGGATCAAGTTGTATGCGATGTGGTACCCATGCAAGTTGGTCATCTTCTCCTTAGGCAGGCCATGGCAATTTGATAAAGAAACACTCCACAATGGGCGCACCAACTTTTATAGTTTCACTCACAATAACCGCAAGTACAGTCTTGCACCACTTACCCCAAAAGAAGTCCTTTAAATGCAAAAGGCGATGGACAAAGGAAGTAAAACTAACTTATATGTGTCACCTCATATAGTTTTAAATCACTTGATTTAAAAGAACATGTGCTACTAATGATCTTCAAGGAAGGGTTGTTTTCAGGCCAAGAAGAGAAGGAAACATCGGATGAGATACATAAGATTTTAGAGAAGTTCGTAGACGTTTTTCCAGATGAGATACCACCAGGATTACCACCACTTAGGGGCATTGAGCACCAAATAGATTTGGTTCTAGGCGCACCTCTGCCCAATAGGCTAGCTTATAGAGTCAATCCGTAAGAAGCTAATGAATTGGAGTTACAAGTACAAGATTGATATATCATGGTTTTTACGGTTTTTAACCATGATATTAGTCTTGTTTTAGAGTCTTTTTAGTGTCTTTCGAGTCTTTTAGAGTCTTTGTAGGTGTAGGAGCGTTTTGGACTTATTTGGGGATTATGGACGTTTTGGAACAAGCCGAGAAGCTACGCTGAAGATACGAACTCGGAGAGCAAAATTGGTGTGGGTGTCGATCGACACCAGAGGTCAGTGTCGGTCGACACCAATATCTGACGGCTATTGAATTTCACATCTTTTTGAAGTTTTGAAGAATTGCAAATTCGACCCAGAAGTCTTCCCTATTTACAAATAAAGCCCAAATCGTGTTTTAGCCTATATATAGGATTTTAATGTCATTGTTTAGACATATGTTTGATTTTTGAGCAGCCACCTTTTCAGAGATTTTTGGAGAAGATTTCTAAACTCTTTTCTTCTTCTTTTGATTTTCTTAATGCAATTTATTTCATTCATGATTTGTGTTTCATTAATCATGTCTGAGTAATCTCCTAGTTAGGTTTAGCATTTTCAAAGGAATTTATGAATTGTTAGGTTGTTAGATTGTTAGGATTGAATCTATAGAGTTCTTCATCTAAATTGTGTTTATCGCTTATTCTAGCTTAGCTACCTAGAATCTGGTCTTAGGTTGATTAGTTGACACGAAAGTGTAATTGATTGCCTAAACTATCTTAGTGAGCAAAATACCCTATTCGCAAAGAGATTTGGTTTAGGGATTTTGTGAACATATCAAACCTGAACTTTAATGCTTGTTTACTTTGAAGAATTCGCAAAGAGATTTGGGATTGTAAAATTTATGCATAGATAATCTTCGTAGCGAAAGTTGGTTGATTTTACATTCGTGATTTGAGTTCTAGTACGGTTCTTAATTACAATTCTAATAATTGTTTTGTTTTGCAATTCTGAATTTTCTGAGAATTTTCCTAAGTAGCCTTTTTCCTCATTGAATTTACAACTTTTACTTTTTATTTTGTTAGTTTTACATTACATTTTTTGTCATTTAGCTATATTTTTAAACTGGTAATCTATTTCGTGAATCTCTAGTCTTTGTGGATTCGATCCGTAAGTACTACATTGATCTCTTAATTTGAGAGAGTAGCTCTACGGTAAATTTGAGCATATCAAA
This sequence comes from Turritis glabra, assembly GCA_900406565.1. NCBI lineage: Eukaryota > Viridiplantae > Streptophyta > Magnoliopsida > Brassicales > Brassicaceae > Turritis > Turritis glabra. The sequence continues at coordinate 15,831 of OVBN01000178.1, read as the reverse complement.
TTTTGGCGCCGTTGCCGGGGACTTTTGATTCACCATTAGATTTCAGTTAGAATTTAGTCTAAATCTTTTTACTACTTATTTACTTACATTGTTTTTATTTTTCTTTTCTCTTGTGTTTTAGGTTTATACCTAATCGCAAAACCAGGAGTAACAAAGATCTTCGGCTTGCAGATCCTTCTAATCAGGACATAGCAAGAATAGAACGGACAAACCGAAAAGCTAAGAAACTAGCTGCGATGGATAACCTTGTTATGTTGGTAAGAGATAAGGCTGGAATTCTGCGTGATCAGGAGGGCCATGTGCGCAACGAGCAGGGTCAAAACCTGGATGCTGAGGGAAACGTGATAGCAGAACCCGCAGTCGGTGTCGATCGACACCAATTGGGTGTCGTTCGATACCCTCATGCTATCAAGGCTCCGGTTATTAATGATGCAGCAGCTGCAGCTACAGTGGTTCGTGGGAGGACACTAGGTGATTACAATAGGCCGGATCAGTTCTATGCCAACCGATCCGCGATCAGACCCCCTCCATTTTAGAGGAATGACTTTGAGCCGAAACCCGCATACTACACTCTCGTGGGACAGAATCCTTTCCATGGTCTTCCTCATGAACAACCTATGTATTACATCGAGAGGTTTGAGGATTTGGTTATGAGCATTAAGGCTAATGGGGTGTCCAATGATTTCCTCTTCTGCAAGCTCTTCCCGTACTCTCTTGCTGGGGAAGCAGCTTACTGGCTCAAGCAGTTGAAGCCAGGATCTCTGAAGACTTGGTGAGAAACCAAAAATGCTTTCCTGAATAACTTCTATGATGATGCAAGGTCTGGAGATGCGAGAACAAAGATCTCCACTTTTTCTCAACAACCAGCTGAAGCATTCAAGGCTGCTTGGGTAAGATTCAGAGCTTATCAGAGAGGTTGTCCACATCATGGGTTCAGTGAGGTACAGTTGTTGGGTATCTTCTTCAGAGGTATAGATTGGAGGTATCAGATGGCTCTGGATACTGCGAGCAATGGTAACTTCAACACCAGGTATCCCGAGGACGCCATCATATTGATTGAGAACTTAGTTTCTAGCAATAGCATGAAAAATGCATATTTCGAGAGAAAGAAGCAAGCATAAAACTCTGAGGGTGGTCAGATTGCTGAAGTGAAAGCCAAGTTGGATTCTGTGCACAATTTTCTCGTGGGTAAGAGATCAGTTCACTTTGCTGCTGAGGTTGAAACTTTTGAGCCAGAAAGGAGATCCGAATAAGAGGTACAGTATGTCAATCAGGCTGGATTTCAGGGTCAGAGGTATGGTAACTATCAGGGGAACAAGAACTACAGTGGAAACGATCAGCGGACTAACTTCGTAGGAAATCAGAATTCTTATCCGAACAGCAGTTTCACCAGGAACTTTGGGAATTCCTCATACCAAAAACCTCCTCCGCAGACTTCAGAGAGTGAGGTTAAGTCTATGTTAGAGCAGATTTTGGAGGGTTAGCAGCAGATTACAGTGGACTTCAATAGAAAGATCGATGCTCTGTACAATGACCTGAATGGAAAATTCGAAACTCTGAGCACCCATGTCAAGAAGTTGGACACTCAAGTTGCTCACACCGTTCAATCTGTATAAAGACAAGAGGGATTCCTTCCTGCAAGGACTGAGAATAATCACAGAAGTGCATGCAATGCTATTCTGGTGGAAGATCGAGATGATCTCCGTAAACTTTTGGGGAATGGTGAGGATTTTGACTGTTCACACTCAGTATCGATCGACACCAACACTATGTGTCGCTCGACACTCGCCAAAACTCAAGAGAAGTCAACGCAAGACGGAGAAAAATAGACCGAGGTCGATACTAAGGACTCTACACCAGAGACGAGTGTCGACCGACACCACCTTAGTGTCGATCGACACCCCTCAGGGGATGAGAAGAATTTGCCACAAGGTAGAGAGAAATCGATCGAGCTCGACACCAAAGTGTCGACACCAGAAGTCAGTGTCGATCGACACCAACCTAGTGTCGGTCGACACCCTGTGCAGACTGAACCAAAACCTATCAACTATCTTCCTCAAGTCAGAGAAAGAGTGTATACGCCTAAGGTTCCTTTCCCAAAGGGTCTTAGGAAGTCTAAACAGGAGATAGAGGACGCTCGATGCAAAGCAATCATGGACAAGGTGGTGATTGAGAGGTCTTTAGTTGATGCAGTCAAGATTTCTCCTCCACTTAAGAGGTATGTGAAGAGAATGGTTACTAATGGTCTGAGTCGTGAGGAAGGAGCTTTACTTACCAGGGCATCTGCGCGCATATCTCGCATGAGACCCCACAGAGAAAGAAAGAAACGAAGCAAAAAGTGGTTGTCTCTGAACAAGTCAGAGCCATGATTCATAGTAAGATTCCAGAAAAGCTACCTGATCCGAGAAGTTTTGTGTTAGATTGCTCAATCTTCACAGGACGATTTTTGCATTCTCTCTGCGATCTTGGTTCCAATATTAACTTGATGCCTAACTCTGTTGCTGTACGCTTGGGGATGACTGATTTTAAGCTGACCAGGATCTCTCTCATCTTAGCGGATAGATCCAAAAGGATTCCAGAAGGTATCTTAAAAGATGTTCCAGTGCAAATTGGTGAATGTATGATTCCTACAGACTTTGTGGTCTTGGAATATAAGGAGGAACCCAAGGATCCTTTGATTTTAGGACGACCCTTTTTGGCTACAGCTGGGGCTCTGACTGATGTGAAAAAGGGACGCATAGCTCTGAATGTGGGTGATGTGATAATGAATTTTGACATGGACAAGATGAGGAGGCCACACACCATTGATGGACAGACATTCTCTGTAGAGATCTCCACAGACATTACTGCTGGGTATGTCAAGGAGTTGGGTCCAAGTGAGTAAGTGAATAAGCAAGCTATTGCGCTTGAGGATTGGTGTGATGACAAGTTGCCCGAGGATGATGTTTTTGAGATGGAGAAAGGGATTGCAAACAAGAGTTGTAGAAAAAGTGAAGAGATCCGAGCTATAGACTCAGTGTCGATCGACACCAACAGGCCAGATCAGTTCTACGCGAATCGATCTGCGATCATTCCCCCACCTTTTCAGAGGAATGACTTCGAGCTGAAACCCGCCTACTTCACTCTTATGGGACAGCATCCCTTCCATGGTCTTCCTCATGAGCAACCCATGGATCATATTGAGAGGTTTGAGGATCTCATGACAAGCATCAAGGCTAATGGGGTCTCAACTGATTTCCTCTTCTGCAAACTTTTCCCCTACTCTCTTGGTGGGGAAGCTGCTTACTGGCTCAAACAATTGAAGCCAGGATCTCTGACAACTTGGTGGGAGACCAAGAATGCATTTTTGAACAACTTCTATGATGATGCAAGGTCAGAGGATGCGAGAACAAAGATCTCAACTTTTTCTCAACAACCTGCTGAAGCATTCAAGGCTGCTTGGCTGCGATTCAGAGCTTATCAGCGCGATTGTCCGCATCACGGCTTCAGTGAGGTTCAGCTACTGGGTATCTTCTTCAGAGGCGTGAATTGGAGGTATCAGATGGCTCTGGATGCTGCAAGTAATGGCAACTTCAACACCAGATATCCAGAGGATGCAATCACCTTGATCGAGAACTTAGCTTCAAGTAACAGCACAAAGAATGCTGATTTTGAAAGGAAGAAGCTAGCAGGCAATTCAGAGGGTGGTCAGATTGCTGAGGTCAAGGCTAAGTTGGATTCAGTTCACAACCTCCTCGTTGGTAAGAAGTCTGTTCATTTTGCTGCAGAAGTTGAGACCTTTGAGCCAGAAAGACGATCAGAGGAAGAAGTGCAGTTTGTCAACCAGGCTGGGTTTCCAGGTCAGCGTTATGGTAACTACCAAGGGAACAGAGGTTACAGTGGCAACAATCAGCGGTCAAACTTTGCAGGTAATCAGAACTCTTCAGCCTACCCCCCACGGTCAGACTATCAGAAGCCTTATCCGACCAACAGTTTCAGCAGAAACTATGGGAACTCTTCCTACCAGAAACCTGCTCCACCAACTCAAGACAGCGATGTCAAAGCTATGCTAGAACAGATTTTGGAAGGTCAACTGAAGATTACAGTAGACTTCAATGGGAAGATTGATGCTCTGTACACAGACCTGAACGGGAAGTTTGAAGCTTTGAGCACGCATGTCAAGAAGCTGGATACTCAGGTTGTTCAGACTGCTGGGTTTGTAAAGCGACAAGAAGGATTCCTTCCAGGAAGGACCGATGCCAATCCTAAACATCCCTGTAATGCCATCTCGTTGAGAAGTGGCAAGACTCTTCAACCTGTGTTGAAGCATCTCACCACAGACGAACTCCAGGAGTTGGAGGATGTGGAAGATGAAGTGTCTGGTGATCAACGACCAGTGTCGATCGACACCAACCCTATGTGTCGATCGACACCAGTAGCAACTCTGGAGAAAACGCCGTATGACGGAGAGAAATCGACCAAACTCGACACCGAGGACTCGACACAAGGTACTCGTATCGACCGACACCACCAGGGTGTCGATCGACACCGTCCAGAGGATAACACGAATTCTACGTATGACGGACCAAAATTGACCGTGATCGATACCACAGTGTCGACACCAATTACCAGTGTCGATCGACACTCTTCTGGTGTCGCTCGACACCATGAGCGATCTCAACCAAAATCAAGCGACGTTCTTCCTCAGGTTACAGAGCGGATATACAAGCCTAGGGTTCCTTTTCCTAAAAACCCCAGGAAGTCTAAACAGGAGTTAGAAGATGCTAGATGCAAGGCCAAGGATATGAATGTTGAGCAAAGTGTGATGATGATTTCTGCTCATGTTAGTGCTGTTATCCAGAACAAGATTCTGGCCAAACTCCCAGACCCTGGAAGCTTCGTATTGGACTGCAACATCTTCTCTGACAGGTTTGCACGTCCTTTGTGTGATTTGGGTTCTAGTGTCAACTTGATGCCTCGTTCCGTTGCAGTCAACCTTGGGATGACAGATTTCCAATCAACCCAGATCACGCTTATACTAGCTGATCGCTCTGTTCGGATTCCGGATGGTGTGCTTGAGGATGTTCCAATAACGATAGGGGATTGTCTCATTCCCACTGACTTTGTGGTTCTGCAATATAAGGAAGAACCTAAAGACCCTCTGATTTTAGGAAGACCTTTCTTGGCTACAGCAGGTGCCATCATTGATGTAAGGAAATGACGGATTGGGTTGAATGTAGGTGACTTGGTAATGAACTTTGACATGGATAAGCTAGTCAAGAGACTACCATTGATGGGCAGACCTTTTACGTGGATACATTATCCAACCTTGCTCAGGAGATTTTCCACGAGATGCACCCTGAGGACCCTTTGGAAAGGGCTTTGCTCACTCCTACAGCGGAAACAGAGCATTTAGATGACATTGCTGCTGGGTATGTCAGGCTAATGGACGCGAGCGATCAGATGACGCAGTCAACAGGTACAGAGGAGTGTATCGCAAGTTCTGAAAAGGTTGCCACTGTTAGTGATTGGAGCCCAGAGAAAGCTCCTAAGGTTGATCTCAAACAACTCCCTGCAGGGCTAAGGTTTGCGTTCCTTGGTGAAAATTCTTCTTACCCTGTTATTGTGAATGCTTCCTTAAACAACGCAAAGCTCACTTTATTGCTAAGTAAGCTGCGCAAGTTTCGCAAAGTTCTTGGCTATTCTCTTGATGACGTTGCAGGTATCTCTCCAGATTTGTGCATGCATAGGATCTATCTCGAGGATGAGACAAAGTCGTCAGTTGAGCATCAGAGGAGGCTAAACCCGAATCAGAAGGAGGTTGTTAAGAAGGAGATCATGAAATTGCTGGAAGCTGGTATCATCTATCCTATCTCAGACAGCAATTGGGTTAGTCCAGTACATGTGGTTCCTAAGAAAGGAGGGGTTACTGTGGTTAAGACTGACAAGGATGAGCTGATCCCTACAAGAACAGTGACAGGCCACAGGATGTGCATTGATTACAGGAAGCTGAATGCTGCGACCAGGAAGACCATTTCCCTCTACCCTTCATTGACCAAATGTTGGAAAGGTTAGCTAGTCACTCTTACTACTGCTTCCTTGATGGGTATTCAGAGTTCTTTCAGATTCCTATACATCCAGACGACCAGGAGAAGACTACTTTTACTTGTCCCTATGGTACTTTTGCATACCGCAGGATGCCATTTGGACTTTGTAATGCTCCTGCGACCTTTCAGCGATGCATGATGTCGATCTTCACTGACATGATCGAAGACTACATGGAAGTCTTTATGGATGACTTCTCTGTTTATGGGTCCTCTTTTAAAGACTGTCTGGATAACTTGTGTAAGGTGCTTGCTCGATGCGAAGAAAAGCATCTGGTTCTGAATTGGGAAAAGTGTCACTTTATGGTCTACGATGGTATTTTCCTTGGGCATCGGGTTTCAAAAGCTGGGATTGAGGTTGATCGAGCTAAGATTGAGGTGATGACCAGTCTACCACCTCCAAATTCTGCGAAATCAGTGAGGAGTTTTCTGGGACACGCAGGCTTATCAAAGACTTCAGCAAGATCGCTAGGCCACTAACTGCTCTACTCTGCAAGGATGTTCAGTTTGAGTTCGATGCTGATTGTCTCTCAGCGTTCGAATAGATCAAGCAAGCATTAGTGAGTGCTCCTATAGTCCAACCTCCAGATTGGGATCTGCCTTTTGAGGTTATGTGTGATGCTAGTGACTTCGCAATTAGGGCTATTCTGGGACAGAAAAAGGACAAGAAGTTTCATGCCATCTACTACGCCAGCAGGACGCTTGATGACGCACAAAGGAATTATGATCTACCTGAGGAAGCCATCAACCTGGTCGAAACCGGTTTTCAGCAGGATCTACAGACATTTTTGCGACACAATCTGCATAACGCTCACGGATTGGTCTCAGTGTCGAGCGACACCACCAGGGTGTCGCTCGACACCATATACGTAGAGACGGACGGTTGTCGATCAAGCAATGGTGCATTCGACACACACCCTCGACACATGGTCTCAGTGTCGACCGACACCACTTTCAGTGTCGATCGACATCCTCTGTGTGCTGCTTCGGAATTGGGTTGTGCTAGCTATGCAGCTTCTGTAGCTGTTTCCGCTCGTCCGTGGTATGCTGATATTGCCAACTACCTTGCTCCGGAAGATGAGCCAGATAACTTTACAGGGTATGCTAAGAAGAAATTCTTGCGAGAGCTCAGACGATTCTACTGGGACGAGCCGTACTTGTATAAGCACTGTTCTGATGGGGTTTACAGAAGATGCATTGCGGAGTCTGAGGTTTCCGATGTGTTGTTTCATTGTCATGGGTCTGAGTATGCAGGACACTTCGCTACCTTCAAGACAGTGTCCAAAGTTTTTCAAGCAGGATTTTGGTGGCCCACTATGTTCAAGGATGCCCACGCATTCATCTCCACATGTGATGTCTGTCAGCGCAGAGGAAAGATAAGCAAACGCCATTAGATGCTCCAAAACTTCATCCTCGAGGTTGAAGTCTTTGATTGCTGGGGCATCGACTTCATGGGTCCTTTTCCCTCATCTTTCGGGAACAAGTATATTCTGGTCGCTGTGGATTACGTCTCCAAGTGGGTAGAGGCTATTGCTAGTCCTAGGAATGACTCTGCGGTGGTTCTTAAGCTGTTTAAGACCATCATCTTTCCTCGCCTCGGAGTTCCTCGCATTGTGATCAGTGATGGCGGTTCACACTTCATCAACAGAGTCTTTGACAAGTTGTTGAAGAAGCACGGGGTTCATCATCGTGTCGCTACTCCTTATCACCCTCAGACAAGCGGACAGATGGAAGTGTCCAACAGGCAGATTAAAGAGATTCTAGAGAAAACAGTGAGTAAGACCAGGAAGGATTGGTCTGCTAAGTTGGATGATGCACTATGGGCTTACAGGACAGCATTCAAGACACCATTGGGCACCACACCGTTTCATCTGCTTTATGGGAAGGCATGTCACCTTCCAGTGGAATTAGAGCACCAGAACCAAACAAAAATTTGCTTTGATTTAATTAAACGGTGAGCGAGGGTCTTTGGAGTCAAATTTGACATGATCCGTTGTGTATGATTAAGTAAAAAAACTAGACATGCAACCAGATTCCGACAGCTAAAGTCGTGTAGGTTTGTGTAGAAGTTCCAAAAAACTGCTTCAAGAACTTCTCCTTCACCTACAAAGCTTAGCTTTAAATCAATAAAACGCTTAGTTAGGGTCTTTGGAGTCAAATGTGATATGATCCCTTGTATATGGTTGAGTATAAGAACTAGACATGCAACCAGATTCCAAAAGCTAAAGTCATGTAGGTTTGTCTAGAAGTTCCAAAAAGAGATTCTAAAACTTCTCTTTCACTCACAAAGCTTTGCTTTGAATCAATAAAACGCTTAGTTATAGAGTCTTTGGAGTCAAATTTGACATGATCCCTTATATATGATTAAGTATAAGAACTAGACATGGAACTGGATTCTAAAAGCTAAAGTCATCTATTTTTCTGTTGACGCTCAAGAAAACACTTCAAGAACTTCTTCTTCACAAACAAACCTTTGCTTTGAATCAATAAAACGGTGACCTAGGGTCTTTGGAGTCAAATTTGACATGATCCCTTGTGGATGATTAAGTAAAAGAACTAGACATGCAACCAGATTCCGAAAGCTAAAGTCGTGTAGGTTTGTGTAGAAGTTCCAAAAAATGCTTCAAGAACTTCTCCTTCACCTACAAAGCTTAGCTTTAAATTAGTAAAACGCTTAGTTAGGATTGGAGTCAAATGTGATATGATCCCTTGTATATGATTGAGTATAAGAACTAGACATGCAACTGGATTCCGAAAGCTAAAGTCCTGTAGGTTTGTGTAGAAGTTCTAAAAAGAGCTTCTGAAACTTCTCCTTCAGTCACAAAGCTTTGCTTTGAATCAATAAAACTCTTAGTTATGGAGTCTTTGGAGTCAAATTTGATATGATCCCTTGTATATGATTGAGTATAAGCACTAGACATGCAACCAGATTCCGAAAGCTAAAGTCATGTAGGTTTGTGTTGACTTTCCAGAAAACGGTTCAAGAACTTCTCATTCACAAACAAAGCTTTGCTTTGAATCCACAAAATCTAAGTTAGAGTTTTTGGAATCGAATTTGACATGATCATTTGTATATGATTGAGTATATGAACTAGACATGCAACCGGATTTCGTAAGTTAAAGTCGTGTATGTTTGTGTAGAAGTTCTAAAAAAAAGCTTCTCGAACTTCTTCTTCACAAACAAAGCTTTGCTTTGAATCAATAAAACGGTGTGCTAGAGTCTTTGGAGTCAAATTTGACATGATCCCATGTGCTATGATTGAGTATAAAAACTACACATGCAACCAGAATGCGACAGCTAAAGTCGTGTAGGTTTGTGTAGAAGTTCCAAAAAATACTTCAAGAACTTCTCCTTCACCTACATGGCAAGATTTCGATTTTACCAACGTTTCACGTCCGGATCGAGTTTTTTCTCGGACTTTCACTACCGGATGAGATTTTTCTCGGACATTCGCACGCCCGCTTTCGATTTTACCAACGATTCACGTCCGGATCGAGTTTTCCTCGGACATTCGAACAGCCAGTTTTAATTTTATCGACGATTCATGTCCGTTAAAGTCGTGTAGGTTTGTATAGAAGTTCCAAAAAAAAGCTTCTCGAACTTCTCTTTTACAAACGAAGTTTTGCCTTGAATCAATAAAACGCTTAGTTAGAGTCTTTGGAGTCAAAATTGACATGATCCCTTGTATATATGATTAATTATAAGAACTAGACATGCAACTGGATTCCAAAAGCTAAAGTCATATATTTTTGTGTTGACGCTCAAGAAAACGCTTCAAGAACTTCTCCTTCACAAACAAAAATCTGCTTTGATTTAATAAATAGGTGAGCGAGGGTCTTTGGAGTCAAATTTGACATGAGCCGTTGTGTATGATTAAGTAAAAGAACTAGACATGCAACCAGATTCCGACAGCTAAAGTCGTGTAGGTTTGTGTAGAAGTTCCAAAAAACTGCTTCAAGAACTTCTCCTTCACCTACAAAGCTTAGTTTTAAATCAATAAAACGCTTAGTTAGGGTCTTTGGAGTGAAATGTAATATGATCCCTTGTATATGGTTGAGTATAAGAACTAGACATGCAACCAGATTCCAAAAGCTAAAGTCATGTAGGTTTGTCTAGAAGTTCCAAAAAGAGCTTCTAAAACTTCTCTTTCACTCACAAAGTTTTGCTTTGAATCAATAAAACGCTTAGTTATAGAGTCTTTGGAGTCAAATTTGACATGATCCCTTATATATGATTAAGTATAAGAACTAGACATGGAACTGGATTCTAAAAGCTAAAGTCATCTATTTTTCTGTTGACGCTCAAGAAAACACTTCAAGAACTTCTCCTTCACAAACAAACCTTTGCTTTGAATCAATAAAACGGTGACCTAGGGTATTTGGAGTCAAATTTGACATGATCCCTTGTGGATGATTAAGTAAAAGAACTAGACATGCAACCAGATTCCTAAAGCTAAAGTCGTGTAGGTTTGTGTAGAAGTTCCAAAAAATGCTTCAAGAACTTCTCCTTCACCTACAAAGCTTAGCTTTAAATTAGTAAAACGCTTAGTTAGGGTCTTTGGAGTCAAATGTGATATGATCCCTTGTATATGATTGAGTATAAGAACTAGACATGCAACTGGATTCCGAAAGCTAAAGTCCTGTAGGTTTGTGTAGAAGTTCTAAAAAGAGCTTCTGAAACTTCTCCTTCAGTCACAAAGCTTTGCTTTGAATCAATAAAACTCTTAGTTATGGAGTCTTTGGAGTCAAATTTGATATGATCCCTTGTATATGATTGAGTATAAGCACTAGACATGCAACCAGATTCCGAAAGCTAAAGTCATGTAGGTTTGTGTTGACTTTCCAGAAAACGGTTCAAGAACTTCTCATTCACAAACAAAGCTTTGCTTTGAATCCACAAAATCTAAGTTAGAGTTTTTGGAATCGAATTTGACATGATCATTTGTATATGATTGAGTATATGAACTAGACATGCAACCGGATTTCAAAAGTTAAAGTCGTGTATGTTTGTGTAGAAGTTCTAAAAAAAAGCTTCTCGAACTTCTTCTTCACAAACAAAGCTTTGCTTTGAATCAATAAAACGGTGTGCTAGAGTCTTTGGAGCCAAATTTGACATGATCCCATGTGCTATGATTGAGTATAAAAACTACACATGCAACCAGATTGCGACAGCTAAAGTCGTGTAGGTTTGTGTAGAAGTTCCAAAAAATACTTCAAGAACTTCTCCTTCACCTACATGGCAAGATTTCGATTTTACCAACGTTTCACGTCCGGATCGAGTTTTTTCTCGGACTTTCACGACCGGATGAGATTTTTCTCGGACATTCGCACGCCCGCTTTCGATTTTACCAACGATTCACGTCCGGATCGAGTTTTCCTCGGACATTCGAACAGCCGGTTTTAATTTTATCGACGATTCACGTCCGTTAAAGTCGTGTAGGTTTGTATAGAAGTTCCAAAAAAAAGCTTCTCGAACTTCTCTTTTACAAACGAAGTTTTGCCTTGAATCAATAAAACGCTTAGTTAGAGTCTTTGGAGTCAAAATTGACATGATCCCTTGTATATATGATTAATTATAAGAACTAGACATGCAACTGGATTCCAAAAGCTAAAGTCATATATTTTTGTGTTGACGCTCAAGAAAACGCTTCAAGAACTTCTCCTTCACAAACAAAAATCTGCTTTGATTTAATAAATAGGTGAGCGAGGGTCTTTGGAGTCAAATTTGACATGAGCCGTTGTGTATGATTAAGTAAAAGAACTAGACATGCAACCAGATTCCGACAGCTAAAGTCGTGTAGGTTTGTGTAGAAGTTCCAAAAAACTGCTTCAAGAACTTCTCCTTCACCTACAAAGCTTAGTTTTAAATCAATAAAACGCTTAGTTAGGGTTTTTGGAGTGAAATGTAATATGATCCCTTGTATATGGTTGAGTATAAGAACTAGACATGCAACCAGATTCCAAAAGCTAAAGTCATGTAGGTTTGTCTAGAAGTTCCAAAAAGAGCTTCTAAAACTTCTCTTTCACTCACAAAGTTTTGCTTTGAATCAATAAAACGCTTAGTTATAGAGTCTTTGGAGTCAAATTTGACATGATCCCTTATATATGATTAAGTATAAGAACTAGACATGGAACTGGATTCTAAAAGCTAAAGTCATCTATTTTTCTGTTGACGCTCAAGAAAACACTTCAAGAACTTCTCCTTCACAAACAAACCTTTGCTTTGAATCAATAAAACGGTGACCTAGGGTATTTGGAGTCAAATTTGACATGATCCCTTGTGGATGATTAAGTAAAAGAACTAGACATGCAACCAGATTCCTAAAGCTAAAGTCGTGTAGGTTTGTGTAGAAGTTCCAAAAAATGCTTCAAGAACTTCTCCTTCACCTACAAAGCTTAGCTTTAAATTAGTAAAACGCTTAGTTAGGGTCTTTGGAGTCAAATGTGATATGATCCCTTGTATATGATTGAGTATAAGAACTAGACATGCAACTGGATTCCGAAAGCTAAAGTCTTGTAGGTTTGTGTAGAAGTTCTAAAAAGAGCTTCTGAAACTTCTCTTTCAGTCACAAAGCTTTGCTTTGAATCAATAAAACTCTTAGTTATGGAGTCTTTGGAGTCAAATTTGATATGATCCCTTGTATATGATTGAGTATAAGCACTAGACATGCAACCAGATTCCGAAAGCTAAAGTCATGTAGGTTTGTGTTGACTTTCCAGAAAACGGTTCAAGAACTTCTCATTCACAAACAAAGCTTTGCTTTGAATCCACAAAATCTAAGTTAGAGTTTTTGGAATCGAATTTGACATGATCATTTGTATATGATTGAGTATATGAACTAGACATGCAACCGGATTTCAAAAGTTAAAGTCGTGTATGTTTGTGTAGAAGTTCTAAAAAAAAGCTTCTCGAACTTCTTCTTCACAAACAAAGCTTTGCTTTGAATCAATAAAACGGTGTGCTAGAGTCTTTGGAGCCAAATTTGACATGATCCCATGTGCTATGATTGAGTATAAAAACTACACATGCAACCAGATTGCGACAGCTAAAGTCGTGTAGGTTTGTGTAGAAGTTCCAAAAAATACTTCAAGAACTTCTCCTTCACCTACATGGCAAGATTTCGATTTTACCAACGTTTCACGTCCGGATCGAGTTTTTTCTCGGACTTTCACGACCGGATGAGATTTTTCTCGGACATTCGCACGCCCGCTTTCGATTTTACCAACGATTCACGTCCGGATCGAGTTTTCCTCGGACATTCGAACAGCCGGTTTTAATTTTATTGACGATTCACGTCCGTTAAAGTCGTGTAGGTTTGTATAGAAGTTCCAAAAAAAAGCTTCTCGAACTTCTCTTTTACAAACGAAGTTTTGCCTTGAATCAATAAACGCTTAGTTAGAGTCTTTGGAGTCAAATTTGACATGATCCCTTGTATATATGATTAATTATAAGAACTAGACATGCAACTGGATTCCAAAAGCTAAAGTCATGTATTTTTGTGTTGACGCTCAAGAAAACGCTTCAAGAACTTCTCCTTCACAAACAAAAATTTGCTTTGATTTAATTAAACGGTGAGCGAGGGTCTTTGGAGTCAAATTTGACATGATCCGTTGTGTATGATTAAGTAAAAGAACTAGACATACAACCAGATTCCGACAGCTAAAGTCGTGTAGGTTTGTGTAGAAGCTCCAAAAAACTGCTTCAAGAACTTCTCCTTCACCTACAAAGCTTAGCTTTAAATCAATAAAACGCTTAGTTAGGGTCTTTGGAGTCAAATGTGATATGATCCCTTGTATATGGTTGAGTATAAGAACTAGACATGCAACCAGATTCCAAAAGCTAAAGTCATGTAGGTTTGTCTAGAAGTTCCAAAAAGAGCTTCTAAAACTTCTCTTTCACTCACAAAGCTTTGCTTTGAATCAATAAAACGCTTAGTTATAGAGTCTTTGGAGTCAAATTTGACATGATCCCTTATATATGATTAAGTATAAGAACTAGACATGGAACTGGATTCTAAAAGCTAAAGTCATCTATTTTTCTGTTGACGCTCAAGAAAACACTTCAAGAACTTCTCCTTCACAAACAAACCTTTGCTTTGAATCAATAAAACGGTGACCTAGGGTCTTTGGAGTCAAATTTGACATGATCCCTTGTGGATGATTAAGTAAAAGAACTAGACATGCAACCAGATTCCGAAAGCTAAAGTCGTGTAGGTTTGTGTAGAAGTTCCAAAAAATGCTTCAAGAACTTCTCCTTCACCTACAAAGCTTAGCTTTAAATTAGTAAAACGCTTAGTTAGGGTCTTTGGAGTCAAATGTGATATGATCCCTTGTATATGATTGAGTATAAGAACTAGACATGCAACTGGATTCCGAAAGCTAAAGTCCTGTAGGTTTGTGTAGAAGTTCTAAAAAGAGCTTCTGAAACTTCTCCTTCAGTCACAAAGCTTTGCTTTGAATCAATAAAACTCTTAGTTATGGAGTCTTTGGAGTCAAATTTGATATGATCCCTTGTATATGATTGAGTATAAGCACTAGACATGCAACCAGATTCCGAAAGCTAAAGTCATGTAGGTTTGTGTTGACTTTCCAGAAAACGGTTCAAGAACTTCTCATTCACAAACAAAGCTTTGCTTTGAATCCACAAAATCTAAGTTAGAGTTTTTGGAATCGAATTTGACATGATCATTTGTATATGATTGAGTATATGAACTAGACATGCAACCGGATTTCGTAAGTTAAAGTCGTGTATGTTTGTGTACAAGTTCTAAAAAAAAGCTTCTCGAACTTCTTCTTCACAAACAAAGCTTTGCTTTGAATCAATAAAACGGTGTGCTAGAGTCTTTGGAGCCAAATTTGACATGATCCCATGTGCTATGATTGAGTATAAAAACTACACATGCAACCAGATTGCGACAGCTAAAGTCGTGTAGGTTTGTGTAGAAGTTCCAAAAAATACTTCAAGAACTTCTCGTTCACCTACATGGCAAGATTTCGATTTTACCAACGTTTCACGTCCGGATCGAGTTTTTTCTCGGACTTTTACGACCGGATGAGATTTTTCTCGGACATTCGCACGCCCGCTTTCGATTTTACCAACGATTCACGTCTGGATCGAGTTTTCCTCGGACATTCGAACAGCCGGTTTTAATTTTATCGACGATTCACGTCCGTTAAAGTCGTGTAGGTTTGTATAGAAGTTCCAAAAAAAAAGCTTCTCGAACTTCTCTTTTACAAACGAAGTTTTGCCTTGAATCAATAAAACGCTTAGTTAGAGTCTTTGGAGTCAAATTTGACATGATCCCTTGTATATATGATTAATTATAAGAACTAGACATGCAACTGGATTCCAAAAGCTAAAGTCATGTATTTTTGTGTTGACGCTCAAGAAAACGCTTCAAGAACTTCTCCTTCACAAACAAAAATTTGCTTTGATTTAATAAAACGGTGAGCGAGGGTCTTTGGAGTCAAATTTGACATGATCCGTTGTGTATGATTAAGTAAAAGAACTAGACATGCAACCAGATTCCGACAGCTAAAGTCGTGTAGGTTTGTGTAGAAGTTCCAAAAAACTGCTTCAAGAACTTCTCCTTCACCTACAAAGCTTAGTTTTAAATCAATAAAACGCTTAGTTAGGGTCTTTGGAGTCAAATGTGATATGATCCCTTGTATATGGTTGAGTATAAGAACTAGACATGCAACCAGATTCCAAAAGCTAAAGTCATGTAGGTTTGTCTAGAAGTTCCAA